>JADRCD010178454.1:0-16375 GCA_019843815.1 Montemys delectorum
GAGTTTGCAATCCCACAGAAAGAACAATAATAAACCAGCCTGAGATCCCAGGGTCTATACCACCAGCCAAGGAGTATACATGGCTCCAGTTATATATGTAGCAGAGGATGGCCTTGTCAGGCATCAATGGGAGAAGAGGCCCTTAGTCCTGTGAAATCTCAATGCCCCAGTGTAGGGGAATGCTAGGGCAGGGAGGCAGGAGTGGGAGGGTAGGTGGGGGCACACCCTCATAGAATCCTGAGGAGGTGGGATGGGATAGGGGGTTTCTGGTTGGGGGAATTGGCAAAGGGGATAATATTTGAAATGTAAATAAATAAAATATCCAATAAAAAAGAAATATCATCCTGAGTGGGGTAACCCAGACACAAAAGAACCCACATGGTATGTATTCACTGATATGTGAATTTTAGCCCAAAAGCTCAGAATACCCACGATACAACCCACAAACCATATGGAGCTTAAGAAGGTGGAAGACCAAAGTGTGGATGCTTCAGTCCTACTTAGAAGAGGGAACAAAATAATCATGGGAGGTAGAGGGAGGGAGGGACTTTGGAGGAAGAAAGAAGGGGGAAGGAAAAGAGGGAGCAGTTTCAAGCATTAGAAGAGGAAATGAATTTTTAATAAAAGAAGAAAATAAAAACAAAAATTAGAAAAGTTAGTTCAGTTATAAGATTTTTCCTTTTTATGAAGGAGTTGAAAGTCTTCATCATTTGCAATATTTGGACTTTGTCATTTCTTCTACTTTCGTCTCCTCCTACCTTGATATTATATTTTTATGCAGAAGACAATGAAAAGCTGTATTTGTCCGGTTTTCATTACTATCACAAAGTACTCAAGGATAGAAAAATTGTATAAATAAAAGATGTTTATCCAGGTAATTATTATGAGTATTCAAAGCAGGACTTTGCCTGCATCATGACACTGGTGAACATCTTGTGGAAGATAATGCCAACCTTCGGAAGCACAGGTGGGAGTGAGACAACTTGTTACTACAAACGAAACCCCAGAGGTCATGCTCTGACTTTTATAAATAGTCATATTTCCAGGGATCTCCACTAGAGTTAGCTTAACCTGTCCCAAGGGTACCTTTCCAGTAAACTGATGTCTGATAGATAATGCCTTCTAAAGTTTCTACTACTGCTAACATCTCCACAGCAAGGACCAAACTTCCAAAATATAAACTGTGGAGACTTCTCACCTCAGACACAGCAAAAAATCATGGATTTTGTCATGTTACTATATATACTAGGCCTCCCATAACAGTTACATAGAGATAGACCCTCTGAAGTATATACAATAAGCAGTCAGACCCAAGTATTAAAAGTTCACGGAGTGGAAAAATCAGTATTATATTACAAACAGGAAAGTAAGCACTTTACCTAGGAAAGCTCTGAAATATTTATTGAGGGAGAAAAATGTGTCTAAACTTCCTGTGCCCTTCGTCATCCCCAAGGTATGCTTTGCTTTGCCAAGAGTGCAAATCTCTGCTTAGCTGTAATGTTAACCCACCTCACTAGAGAACGTGCTTGGCTACACTATAAATGCATTAACCTTCTCAGGAGCTGTCTGGATTTGTGAATGAATAAAAGACACACACACACACACACACACACACACACACACACACACACACACACACCAACTAATTTTAATATGCCTTGACTAGGTCAAAGGCTGGGCAGTTTTAATCTTTTTCATGGCTTGCACACATTTCCCTCTTGTAATCCTGGTTCAATGCCCTCTAATTCCATATTTTATCTTTGTTACCCTGACTCCTTCTGAGTTGCTCCCTAGACTTTGCTGCCCAAGACACTCTGAGCAGCCCTTCTGGGGGCTGCATTCCTTCTCATCTTCATTTTGGATGATTGTCCTTCAGCAGCTCTAAATCTGATATGTCCCCTTCCGAATCATGTTGATTCTTCCTTTTCTTCCATTTCCTAGCCTATGCAAATCCAAAGGTTCTGTCTCCGTCTACTTGCCAAGCCATTGTCCATTGGCTCTTTATGGATTGATCAAAAAACAATTGAGGACAAGGACTTTTAGCATTTGGATACCTAGATTCCTGATTTGGGGTTTCAGATTAATTCATAGCATTAGAACCAATCCCCAATATCTCATCTTTTCTGTCAAAACTTTAAAAAAAGCTCTTCTCTCAGACATAAATTGAGAATAACCATGACAATTATCTAAATTACAAAGCATGATTTACAATTAACACCCAGTCCATCATATTTCTCAATTAGATAAAGTAAGTACTCTATCACCTATCCTAAATAAAGAGCTTATAATTCTGTACCTGAATTATGTTCTAATTTTAGCCTGTATCTCCATATGAAAACCATCTTTTTAACTCTATCTAATCTCTCTCAATGCTAAACAACTTGAGTTTGATTATGAGACTATAACTAGTCTTCAAGCTCCATCAGAAATCCAAGGACGAATTAATTCCATGATTCTAGCTACAAGGAGACAGAACAACCAGACTAATAAACTCAGATTCTTAGTATATAAGTTAAACCAATGGTCTTCATCCACTACTTTTCCCTCATCTCTTCTCTATTTCAAGATCAATCATTAATAAAAATTATTTTAAGAAAAATGTAGCCTACTATAAAAGATACTGTGAATCCAGGTGAGGATTGTGGTGGTGGCAATTACAACAGTCTTGATCATGTCTAGCTTTTATAAACCTCAAAGGTGTCTTAAACTACAAAACCTATTTCTCACAGTTGTTGAGACTGGAGAGTTCAAGATCACAATATTGAGAGATTTGATGTCTTGCAGAATAATTTCTTGGCTTGTACATGTCAGTCATGTGGCTCCACATTGTGGAGAACAGAATAAGAGAAAGTAGTTTGGTTTTTTTTTTTTTTTTTTTTTTTTTTTTTTTTTATCAAGGTAGTACTTCCATTCATGAGGGAGGGTCCTGTCCCTCTCCAAAGCTCTACCTCCTAATACCATGACACATTAGTGTTAGCATTTAGCATATTGAATTTTATGAGGCACAAACATTCTCTCTTATAACCATGACATGATGTTTTTAGAATCCAGCATATGGATTTTTATGAGACACACACATTTGACTGAATATATTCATTGGGTAGACTCATGGAAAAAACTAATCAATTGCAATGCCTTCTTGAGATCTAGGTTGATGAAGAAACAGATCCAAGAGCAGCTGAAAGCCATGTAGTGCTAATTCAAATGAATTGTACAGCATTTAAATCACAAAACCCAGGTTTGTAGCTTTTTTGCTTTTGTTCTTGCCTTATGTGAACAATTCTGTTGATGGATTTTTTTTTTTTTTAACAAAGGGCAGATTGACATTTTAGATGATTGTGAGCTGATTGAAAATGAGGAGGCTAGCTTAGGTCAATGCTTATAATATTTGTGAAGCCAAGGAATGACTTGGAGAGCTTGTAAATACTGATTCTTGGGTCCCAGTGGATCTTGATTTAGTAGCTCTTGGCTGAGGCTTTAGAATTTGCATTTCTAATAAGATTTCTGGCAGTGCTTTCTATGGATTATATTTTAAGTAGCAATAGCCTAGATACTTTCAAATGACTGCTATGATGATGTCTGATCCATTTTCCCCCCTAAGGGGATTAGAAGGTGGGCATGGTGGTATTCAGCTATAATTTCAAATTTCACACACACACACACACACACGCACACACACACATATATATGTGTGTGTGCGTGTGTGTGCAAGAGAGAGAAAGAGGAGAGAGAGACAGAGACAGAGACAGAGAGGAGAGAGACAGAGTCAGAGAGGAGAGAGACAGAGACAGAGAGAGACTGTATTAAAAATAAAAATAAAATGGCCAGGGAGTATAAGATGTGCACACCCCTGTTACGGTCTGTGGGCTCTGCTCTATGAATCACCTTACCTTTTCTCTTTGTAGATATTGCTTAGTTTGTTTAGTGATGCTTCCTTGGGAAGAAATCTGTTACTGCTTATTTCTTATGGGGTCTGAAACAGACTCTAGATTCTTCCTAGAGGATTTGCTTCCTTCTAGTTACAGTAGAAAACAGAATAATTCTTAAACCACATGCTACTAGTATTTACATACAGTCAAAACTCCTAAGATTTTATGTCCAAAGATCTTCTATCCTTTATGAGAGAACTAACTCTGATATGTTCGTGTGACACGTGTATTCATCCTGAGGACACAGTGGACTCTTAAAGCTGCCTATGTCAAATGAGAGGTGGACTGACTGAATAAGGAATTTTTAAGTGTCATACTAAACTGCTGTTAGTCCCTTTCTCGAGGGATAAAGCAGATGAGAAGGCTTTTTTTTTTTTTTTTTTTTTTTTTTTTGTATCCTAATACAGACTTTGCCCACTTGTTTGGGCAAGTGAGACTACATTATTGCTTCGGTGAAGTTGAATACGGCAAGCCAAGTCCCATGTGAGTACACAGTGTATTTATGACATGCTCAGGAGAAAGCAGTGTTTAGCAAAGTGTTAAAAATGCTTTTTCCTATTAGCCAAGAGCTGTCAGAGAGTCTGAATTAGACCATTTTTCACATTTAAGAATGCATTGTGCTCTCCCTCTATGCTGCCTATGAACTTTCTGTAAATGCTTTATAAGCATTATCTTGTTTTTCCTTACAACACCGTTGAGAGGTGTGTGACCAAGCAGTGTTATCCTCATTGTACAGACACATAGAAGTTAATTGACTTTCTTCAGGTCATGGAGAAGCAGAGAGAGCCAGCAATAAAAGGAACATTAGCCTGCTTTTTAAAAGTGTGAGCACACTGGTTTCTGCAAACCCCCTAACCCTGTCCTTACACTACCTGGTTCAAATATCCTTTATCCAGGAGATAATCTGCCAGCAATGGGGCCTCTTAAAAGATGTTTGTATAGGTCATAATAGGTCCAATATAGGGTCAAGTCAGATAATACCCTTGCTTGTAGAATAGAGGAAATTAAAATAAACATTTTTTGTGAAAATGAAAAAAGATTAATGTAATTTTTAAATTGCATATAACTTACTTAAGATTTTCTGAGGTTTTTGGTTTAAAATTATTCTTGTATCATTTTAGGTATTTTATTATTCTGTTCAGTTTTGTTCGACAAAACGAAGTGCTTGGGCCTGAGTCACTTATGAAAGCCAAGAGTGTCTTCTCAGCTTTGAGGACCAAGAGCCTGTTACTGGCAACAGCTGGACACTGCTGAGGGCCCCCAGCTGTGTTAGATTCTGGCAGATAGCATTCTGGTGGAAATGCATGAAAGAAGAAGAGAAGATGTGGTGAGAACAGAAACCAGAACGAGATCTAGAGGTTTGGCTCATTCCTTCTCCGCCAGCACTGGGATCCCAGGAAAATATCCTACTGGAATATCTTCTTAGAGCAGTACATGAATGACTTATACAGGCTCGGTTAGGCCGCCACCTTTCCCTTAACGATTCCACTACCTCTGTGCTATCACACTGAAGGTAAACCCATGCAGATCATTAACCTTTAGAAGGAAACAGCTTCATGAGAACTGTAGCAGGCCCAGAGGATTACCTACAGAATCCTGTCATTTACACTGTACCCTTGATGTTGTTGGGAAGTGGTTTCTGTGGAACTCTGTGTTCCCATCTGTCCTTGAACCCAAGCTCTCAGAGTCTGTCTGTTCTATTGTTTTTTCCTTCACTCTCCCCACTTATCTTATCACTTGTGCAGCTGGATATAGTTCAATAGGAATGAATCAGACAGTCCTGAAAATCTTTTTTCTTTTCCCACAAAGAATAGGCATGCCTGCTGCTTGCTGTAACAGAGGTCTCAGCTACACTATGCTATTCCATTTGCACAGCCATTCCTCTGGGTTCTCTGTCCACTCTATGTGGACTTTGAGGCAGGGGGAACCATCAGAAATATTCAGATACAGGTGTTATTTCTTATTTTGAGGTTGTAAAGTCCTTGACCTGTGATTTAGAAGTCTCAAGTCTTCTGTCAGCAGACATGGATCTGTGACAGGCCAGGCCTGTCTTTATTCTGGTGAGAATTCTACTGCTTCTAGCTCTCTTCCATACTGAAAAACATTTGCAAATAGGATAATATACAACTAAATACTCTGGTTCATCTGCCTCAAAAATTCAGGTTCTTTTTCATGAAAAAGTTCTTCTTTTTCCTTAAACATACTAAAATTTTCAATAAATTCTCAATGGAAGATCTAAATGAAGCTTCAGGAGAGTTAAAGCAGCATATGTTATTTAGCATCTCAGAGTAGCATTACCAATGTTCCATATCACAGACATCCATCACAAATGAGTATGACTAACATTATCTGCAGGAAGTGGAGATGAAATCAAAGCTCGATCGAGGTGGTATGGGCCAGACCAAACAGCAACTTTTACAGAAGAACAGACTTGCAAGGCATTGCTCTTCATGGCTGTCATCATGAGCATGCTGAGAGTAGTTTCATGGTATCTAACCCTTGTCTACCACATCACTAGAAATGTTTAACTCAGACTGTCTAATAAATGAAATCAAAGGTCAGATTGGAAAGCATACTACGTTGTCTGTGGGTTGGACAAGCAAATCTGCTTGGTTCAGTCATTGGGTGTACTTCATGGTAGCAAGACACAAACTAAAGTTCTTTAATTCCTTATCTTGCTTTTCGTATATGTACAAACACAATAACAAAAACACCTACCTATCACAGTTATGAAATTTTTCCCTTATAGGACACTCAGTAGGCATCTGCAGTTATTGACAGAAAGCATTAGAACCCATAGACCTACATTTCTAAAATAAAATAAACTATGCCTGTTGCTTTATTTTAAATGGATTATTATAACTGTTGGTCCAAATTTAGGTTTGCATGACAGTCAATTACGGCCATATCTTAACTCATAAATCTAAAGTCACTAAAGATTACAAAACCCATATTATATTTCATTTATTTTAAGTTTGTATACATGCTCTGCTGAAGCATGGATGAGATCTCAATATTAGAGTTTTATCTCTCCTAAGAGTTATTAACCATTCTTTTGCAATATGAGAATTTTCTCACTTCTTCATGTAAACATTTCCCCCGCATTCACCACCTTGTTCAACAGCATAGCTAAATCTGAGTCAGAATCAACACAGGCTGTCAATTTGGTATGCACAACAGCTGGTCACTTCCATATTTACCAGTTGTGGAGATGAATGCAGTGTATTTCATTTGGAAATGTGTCACTGTGTCCTGTCCATCCCCTGCCCAGGCCTCTGTCTTGAGAAAGTTGTCATCACCTTCACTTTTAATTTTTTTTTCTAAAGAAAACTTCACTCCTAGATTGAGACTGCCTCCTCAGCCCTCCTGTGCTTGTTCCCTTTGCCACACTCTTCCAAAGCATAATATCCTGCTGTAATATCTACAATCAACATGGATAATGTTGCATTACCCAAATTGCTGCATCTCCATTATGCCCTGTATGTGAAGGAAACCGGCCTCGAGTCTACACAGCTGTTGCTAACTGCTCTTTGAGAGTTCCCTGTGGTTAAGTAATGAATCTCTATCAACTTCCTGAATAATTTACTCCTAAATGCATTAAATTGAATGTAAAAGAGGTTTTTAAAAATGGACACAAACCATTTCTGGTAGTTGGAGATAATCTTAAAACTTTTATAGTGTTTCTCTCTATAAAAGAAATAGACAAAACTCTTGCTCTCTAAGCTTTGAGAGATGTATGTAACAGTAACAGCTCTAAGGATACAGCCCAAGCTAAAACAACAATAAGCAATTTCTAGTTGGTGGTATGAGCTTAAAATTCAATTGACTCCAAGTAGGAAAGCAGGCATTACTGTAATTATTATTTAAAAAAAAACTGAGCTGGTCATACTAATTTTGCTGATTTACATATTTATTTTAGGGCCATAAAATTTTTGAAAGGTGTTTTGGCCCTAGGCCAGATTTGTTATAGAAGTTCATCTCTGCAGCTCTTCTCAGCCTTAGTTCTCGATTTTCAACAACTCTTTGCTCTGCTGGTTCCTAATGATAATGTTCATGTTATTCAAACCTCAAAGCTGGAAGTAGGCATGATGATTTATTTCAGATATTTCCTTACATATGTTTTTCTAAAACCTGAGGCTAAACCAAGCCATTTGATGTATGTAACCTTCATTGATTATCTAGTTAGAAGTCGAACACAAAATTGTTTTCTAAACCCTAATCTTTTTTATTATAACTTTTAAGCCACTGTTTCAAATCGCAGGCAGGAGAAGCAGATGAACTTCTCTTGCTCCTGGTCTTGCTTTGGTGTCCTGATGCATCCTTTCTCAGGGATCTAAGACCCTCAAGTGTGCCTTTCCACACAGGTGTCATCCCCTATATGGTCCCTGTGTTTTCATTCCCACGGTTATCCATAGCTACAAGACAACACTTGAAGCAGCTAAATATGGCTTCCCCCATACACTTTACAATTTAATAAATCTGTGTGTCCACATTAACATCTCAGGTATATTGATCAACCTACAAAGGATATATTGGAAAAGTCTTGGCTACTCATTATGTCTGAGTACATAAATATCATAAAGACGATACAAAGGGCAAGTATTCTTCTATCTTCACAAGACAGAGTCGTAGCTGTGGTCTAACCAATGAGAAAACATTTATTCACATTGTGGGACCAAGGTATTGCAGTTTTCACTCTGAATCTCTGACATCTTTATTCACTGATTTAGAGTAATTTACTCTCTTTGCAGAAGATGAACACTGAAGAGACAAATATTGAATTTTGAAAGACAACCAAGAAATATAATTAAATCTCACTCATAGTTCTGGCAGATTGGAAATCATTGTCTTTTGCTGCTGTCTTTTGCATCATCACTCAAATCCTTAGAAAGATATATTGACATATACCTTTTTGTAATTTATAACATACCATTACAATCGTCTGTTTCTTGACTATATACTTTACCAGAAGGGTGAGTTTCTTGAGGCTGACACAAAGGAAATTGAGAACTGTCTCCATTGCTACCATAGTATCTAAATGGAGTGGAAACTACCCCAAACTCTTTGATTAATAAAATAATAGGTAACATTTATTTTAGAATATAAAAAAAATGTATAAAATATAATGAATGGAAGGACAGATTTCCTTCCATATCAATGTGATCTGATTTCATACTGTCTTCTAATTTCTTTGAAGCTTGCATTCTGAAATCAACTTGCTCTGCTTAAGTTGAACAATGTGCCCATCCTCCATTCAACTGAGAATTTTCATTTAGTGGTTGGCTTCTTTTACTTACCATCAATAACCATACCAATTTAACCATACAAAGTGGAAACAACTGTTCTGTTTTAGTAAACAGAACAAGATTTATAACTGTGGTTCTTAAGAAAATGACAGAAAAAATTAATAAGCACATGATTTTATAGACTTCTAGCTTTCTGATTTTTCAAACCAAAGAACTGCATGCTCTTTTCTAGTCCTTAGCATATCAGAGCACAGTGAATTTTTCACATGTAAACAACTCTCAGTGATTACTGCAGAAAATATAATACATTATAAATATTGTCTTATGTTGAAACTGGAGAGCATTAGTTTACCTTTGGTAAAAGGCATAGCTTAGAGAGATTTTAGTCACCAGGAATTTTATTTCTTAAAATATTTGAATTGGCCAAGTTCTAATAGCTGCAGAAACAGACAAGATGGCATACATACTGTTTTTAGCAAGCTGCTTCCTTCACCTCGATTACCAGCAGATCAAAATTTAATCTTGACACTAGCAAACTACATTTATTTGTAAGGGGTAGAAGAACAATAGTTGGGTTTTAATTGCAATCCAATTTTTATTTAAAAAAAAAAAACAAAAATAAAAACAAACCAGAAATGTATTTGGTTCAGATTTCTTTATTTAAAAGAACACTGGAATTTTTGGAGAGAAAATCATCAACCTTAGTAGGCAATTTTCAATCCCTAATGTGAGGTTTGTATGTGAATTAAACAACAAGAACTAGAAAGGAAAATGTATAAGAATGAGGAAGCCTAACTCTAGACATATCTCTGCTATGAATTATATTGCTAGGGCGTGTTACTTGCTTTTTTGATGAACATCAAGGGGTACTGCGTTTTGGTAAATGCTTCTTAGTCCTGTGAGTATTTTCATCTTCTCTATTATTACCTGTTGACGATGGAATGCTTTCAACTACAGAGTCTTTTTCAGTACCCTTCTCTTGACAAACACTTGCCCTTATTCCAGTCCTAATACTGTTTCCACGCCTGTGTCAGGATGGCTTTCCTACCAAGAGAATCTATGAAGCATTGTAAAACGCCCCAAGGAATGCCAGGAGCTTCACAATAGAGCAGATCCTCATGTAGGTGTCCCTTCCCTTCATGGCCAGCTCCTCTGCCTACTTTCTTGCTTAAGTACATTTGGATCCCCTGCAGCAAGTTCTCAGTTTACCTGGGACCACTGTGTCTCTTGCTTTTTCCTCTGTCTGTAATGACTCTTTTCTTTACCTGGCCAATTATTTCTCATCCACTAAGAAAATCTCCAGGCCACCTTCTCTGGGAAGTCTACCCTGGACCATATTTAGGATGATGATAGCAATGTAAACAGAGATGATTTTACATGTCTTTTTCTCAAGACTTTCAGTGTAAACTATTCCTATGTTTGATCATTTTATTCCTTTTCTGAATTGATAAATCATTAATAATATTTGCTCATAATCTATTTCAATAAATTTTGAGATTTTCCACATTTTTAAGAATAATAATTTGTGATTTGATATAGGCTTGAAATATGTGCGTTCATAATCAATAAATACAATGCTTAAATTTTTATAGTATAGTATAAACTCAGAATTTATTTGGGGGACATGATTATAGTCTGTAATTGTACTTTCTACTGTCTCTGAAAATGTAAAATTTTGTATATGTGTTTATGCACACTTGTAGACACAGCAAAACATAAAACATTTTTCTTGGTTCTCACAACAGATATCTAGCCCCAGAAGACTACATCTACTTTTATTACTGGATTATTTAAATATTTGGAAGAACTACAAAGTATACTAATAACATTATGAGCACACAGGCCTGCTCCCCTAAGAAACAGTAGACAAGTCATCAAAGCCGACACAGCTCTTCCCTCTTGTTTTAGGACTTCCTCTTGCCATTCTCTGAACCCAACTGTTAGTCTGAGACAAGAGGCTACCATCTGTATTCTTTCTGAGTCTTGGGAAATATCAATCATATTCATGCTTCAGAGATTTTATAGAGATGGACCAGGAGATTTTAATGTGAAAGTCTATCATTTGTTGATGGGTTTAAAGTTTCTAACCTATGTTACTGTCTTTAACACAACAGCATTCTGTTTACAGCTACCTTAGCCACACAAGGTTACTATGTTTACAAAACCACCACTGTCCTTTCCTTTCTTTAATTTTTGTGGGTTTTTTCGCTTTTTTTCTTCCTTCCTTCCTTCCTTCCTTCCTTCCTTCCTTCCTTCCTTCCTTCCTTCCTTCTTTCTTTCCTTTCTTTCTTTCTTTCTTTCTTTCTTTCTTTCTTTCTTTCTTTCTTTCTTTCTTTCTTTCTTAAATTGAGGTTATCTTTTGGAAAAGGGTCACACATTATATCCCACGCTTGCCTGAAACTTTATGTATATAGCCCAGAGTGGACCAATTGTTCTCAGTGTTTTAGCTTCTCATGTACAGGGTAGATAGGTATACGGTAGCATGATGAACTCTTTTCTAACTCTCTTTATCGTTTTTCTCAGTGCCCAGTCTGAAGAATGGACCATTTATTAACAAATGTATTAACCTGTCCTTCATAAAATTCATTTCAATAAAACAACATTTCTAAGGTGCAAATAAATTAAAAACTATTTTAGAATTTATTTTTAATTAGCTAAACAATTAATAAGTATAAACATGCATAGTTTGTTCTCTGTGCTATAATCCTGCTAACCGGAACATCTTTAGAATCTTATGGCACTTTAGTCACATATTCATACAGAGAAGAATCAAATTAAAGTATAGTAATCATAATATTTGTGGGAAAATATAATTTATCCTTCAATTGGACCCAAGAAGTTAAAAGGTGGTTAGAAACTTAAGAGTTCCTTCAAAAACAAGCATCAATAGAATAAACTGAAAAACTAAAATAGCATCATCTTTTGATAATTTTCCCATGTTAATGTTAAATCATTCACCAATGCTGTCTTTATTTTAGTACTAAGTTGTTCTAAAGAAAAACAGCAGAATTTTTCTAACTCATTATTTTTGGAAATATGTATAAAGGTTACATACTTAAATCTTAGACTCTAGACTAAATGTTAATCTACTTTGTATGCTGTTCGCAGAGATGTGTCTATGTACTTAATTAGCATAGTTGCTTAGTGCAAGCTGTGTTTTGAGTCTTATACACAAAATAGTAGACAACTTTGGAATATAATGTTTTTCTAGAATATCTGTATTTCTCCTTGGAATAAAAATATCAATCAAGGCTGTTTATCATAATGCTTTTGGTTGACTGGTTGTTTGGGTGTAAGGACTCTCACATTTTAGGCAAACACTCTGCTCCTGACTTATGGCCCAGTCCTTTTCTATAGCAATCTTAATCCCTTCTTTACTTGGAAGGATTCTCATCATAAACAACATGCCATAACAGGTAATAGTATGGGATGTGATCTGGTAAAACTTTAATAAAAATGTTGATTGAGGGTTAGGGTCATTAGTTTCTCCCTTGTCTGTCTTTCACCATTGGAAATGAGAATGCATAGAGGACAGTATGAAGAGTTTGAAAATTGCTACTGATTATAACTTTTTAAAGGAGTAACATACATAATAGCTTTTGAGAGAACTGACATTCTCAAATACAGTTAAAATTGTATATTTATAAATTCTACCCTTTTATCACATTTTCTTTTTCTTTATACTTTAAGAATAATGAAATTGTATCTGACAAAATTTTCAGATAATGAAAACAAAATGCACTAATGACCTTAAAGTGGCTTTTCAAAAAACTTTATATAATTTAAATTAAGCATCATTAAAACTTATTCTGTTTCTGTTTCATAGTTTGTCTCTGCAGCTCCTTAGATGGGTATTTTGTTCCCCCTTCTAAGAAGGAACAAAACATCCACACTTTGATCTTCCTTCTTCTTGAGTTTGTTGTGGTTTGTGGATTGTATTTTGGGTATTCTGAGCTTCTGGGCTAATATCCACTTATCAGAGAGTGCATACCATATGCATTCTTTTGTGATTGGGTTACCTCACTCAGGATGATACTCTCCAGATCCATCCATTTCCTTAAGAATTTCATAAATTCATTGTTTTTAGTAGCTGAGTAGTACTTCATTGTGTAGATGTACCACAGTTTCTGTATCCATTTCTCTGTTGAGGGACATTTGGGTTGATTCCAGTTTCTGGCTATTATAAATAAGGCTGCTATGAACATAGTGGAGCATGTGTCCTTCTTACATGTTGGAGCATCTTCTGGGTATATGCCCAGGAGTTGTATAGCTGGGTCCTCTGGTAGTACTATGTCCATTTTCCTGAGGAACTGCCAAACTGATTTCCAGAGTGGTTATACCAGCCAGCAATCCTACCAGCAATGAAGGAGTGTTCTTCTTTCTCCACAACCTCTCCAGCATCTGCTGTCACCTGAGTTTTTGATCTTAGCCATTCTGACTGGTGTGAGGTGGAATCTCAGGTTTGTTTTAATTTGCATTTCCCTGATGACTAAAGATGTTGAATATTTCTTTAGGTGTTTCTTAGCCATTTGGTATTCCTCAGTTGAAAATTCTTTGTTTAGCTCTGTACCTCATTTTAAAAAAGGGTTCTTTGAATCTCTGGAGTCTAACTTCTTGAATTCTTTGTACCTATTGAATATTAGCCCTCTATCAGATAGGATTGATAAAGATCTCTTCCCAATCTGTTGGTTGCCATTTTGTCCTATTAACAGTGTCCTTTTCCTTACAGAAGCTTTGTAATTTTGTGAGGTCCCATTTGTTAATTCTTGATCTTAGAGCATAAGCTGTTGGTATTTTCTTCAGGAAATTTTCCCCTGTGCATATGTGCGCCAGGCTCTTTCCCACTTTTTTTTCTATTAGTTTCAGTGTATCTGGTTTGATGTGGAGGTCCCTGATCCACTTGGACTTGGGCTTTGTACAAGGAGATAGGAGTGGATTGATTTGCATTCTTTTATATGCTAACCGCCAGTTGAGCCAGCACCATTTGTTGAAAATGCTGTCTTTTTTCCACTGGATGATTTTAGCTCCTTTGTCAAAGATCAAGTGACCGACCATAGGTGTGTGGGTTCCTTTCTGGGTCTTCAAGTCTATTCCATTGATCCACCTGCCTGTTACTGTATCAATATCATGCAGTTTTTATCACAATTTCTCTGTCGTACAGCTTAAGGTAGAGGAAGGTGATTCCACCAGAGGATCTTTTATTATTGAGAATAGTTTTTGCTATCTTAGGTTTTTTGTTATTCTAGATGAATGTGCAAATTGCTTTTTCCAAGTCTGTGAAAAATTGAGTTGAAATTTTGATAGGGATTGCATTGAATCTGTAGATTGCTTTTGGAAAGATTCCCATTTTTCCAAATTATTCCTACCAATCCATGAGCATGGGAGATCTTTCCATCTTCTGAGATCTTCTTCGATTTCCTTCTTCAGATATTTGAAGTTCTTATCATACAGAGGCTGTTCCACCTGGGAGTCCTTTCCATATTCAATTAACAAACCCAGACATTATTGTGGATATCAGCAAATGCTGGCCTACGGGAACCTGATATAGCTGTCTCCAAAGAGGATTTGACAGTGCCTGACTAATACAGAAGTAGAGACTCACAACCATCCATTGGACTGAGCACAGGGTCCCCAGTGAAGAAGCTAGAGAAACGACCCAAGGAGCTGAAGGGTTTACAGCCCCTTAAGACGAACAACAGTATGAACTAACTAGTACCCTCAGAGCTCCCAGGGACTAGTACTCTCAGAGCTCCCATCAACCAAAGAGCACATATGGTGGGACGTGTTGCTCCAACAGCATATGTATAGCAGAGGATGGCCTAGTTGGTCATCAATGGGAGGAGAGGCCCTTGGTCCTGTGAATGTGTATGCTCCAGTGTAGGGGAATGCCAGTAAGTGGGAGAGGGTGGGTTTGTAAGCAGGGGGAGGGGGAAGAAACAGGGTTTGTTTTTTGTTTTTGTTTTTGATATTTTTTCTGGATAGGTAACAAGGAGAGGAGATATCATTTGAAATGTAAATAAAGTATATATATATATATATATATATATATATATATATATATATACATATATATAAACTTACTCTGTTTAATGAAGTACTGATCACTCTCTTGGATGTCTACTCTATAGTTTCTACTAATGAAGAAAACAGAAGAATACTTCAACTATTTTCCCTAAGTCTAATAGAAATTTTGCTAACTTTATCATTTATCTTCTGATTGATTTAATTATTCATTTATTCAACAACTATCTGAGCTACATTTTATTTTCAATTTTCATCATAAGACTATGACAACGAGGGCCTAAAGGTAAGGAACACTTGCACGGTCTTGAATAGTAGAGTTTGGATCCTAACACTTACATAGTAAATTGGGTATCCAGTGCATTTTTGTGACCCCAGCTTTAAGGGGGCAGAGATGGGAAGATCTTTGGGGTTTGTTCAATTCTAGCTTCCCTAAGAAACTGAAACCCCACAGTCTGGTAGATATTTCCCCTGAAAGGAACAGGAAGAGAGTAATAGAAGGCATGCACAAACACATACAGAAACTTCCACTACATATACAGAGACAACTACACAAATGAACACATACTTAAGCAAATACATTAAGAATAGTATAGATCTCGTCTGATCTTGGAGCAGGGTTGGGCCTGGTTAGTACTTGGATGGGAGACCTCCTGGGAATACTGAGTGCTGTAGGCTTAAAAGAAAAAAGAAAAAAAAAGAATAGTATATAACAATGAGTAGAGTGTGCAGAGTTCTCAATTTCATAGAATTTACACTCTAGTAAGAATTAAGATTATCAGAAAACATAAACTAAATTTTAATACAAATTGTACTAAATAGTATACATTACTATTACTATTACTCTAATAGTAGTAATGCATTTTAAAATATATATGTATTCACATGTATATAAATATAAGTGGTATGGAGAAAGAGAAAAATACTATGTTGAAATATCTAGAAAGATTGTAGGAATAAAAGATATGCTAGATAATTTATGTTAGTTTGACACATTAGAGAGAAGGGAACTTCAACTGAGAAAAATACCTCCATAAGATCTGACTGTATCAAAGGCTGTAGTGTATTTTCTTAATTAGCAATTATGGGACAGACCCTGTCCACTATGAGTCTTGACATGGTAGTCCTGGATTATATAAGAAAGCAGGCTGAGCATGTCATTAGGAGCAAGCCAGTAAG
>JADRCD010178455.1:0-15915 GCA_019843815.1 Montemys delectorum
GTGTGTGTGTGTGTGTGTGTGTGTGTGTGTGTGTGTGTATTTACAGTAGTTGCATTCTGCCTTCTGTGAGTGCTGGAACTAAACTCTGATTGTCTGCTAAACCAGCAAGTGCTATTAAATACTGTCTTAGTGTTTTATTGTGAAGAGACACCATGACCAAGGTAATTCATGTAATAGAACACATTTAATTGAGGATTGCTTGCAATATTAGAAGTTTAGTCAATTATCATCATTGTGGGAAGTATGACAGCATACAGCTAGACATGGTACTTCAGGAGGTGGCTGAAAATTCCATAACTGAATATTTAGGTAGGCAGAAAAAGAGAGAAACACTGGATCTGGCTTAAGCATTTGAAATCCTAAAGCCAACCTCAAGTGTCACACCTCCTCAAACAATGCTGTGTTTCCTAACTCCTGTTAACTAGCATCACTTACTGATGATCAAGCATTTACATATATGAGCCTGTGGTGAAAAGTTCTTAAAACCACCACAAAAGTTGAGCTATATCTTCAGTCTTAGAATTACTCTTCTTAAATTTCTTTTATTTTTGAGATTAGAAATATAATTATATCATTTCTCCCTTGCCATTTCTCCTTCCAAACTTTCCCATATACTTTTCTTTGATGTCAGTAGTAAAAAATAATTAAAACAAATCCCATCCTGGACTTCCTTCCTGCTTCTGTCCATTTATGTTTCTGGAAGAAAAGTTCACATAGAAATTTATATTTTAATGTGCCTTAAGCAGAACAATAGCTGGGCAACTGCCTATACTCTATGCTTTCAGAATCCACTTTCTTACTGATAACTCTTAGTTACTACCTACTAATTTCTATGTTCCACCTTGGATGCTCTTGACCCAGCGAGTCTTCTTGCTTCTCTCCTGCACATTCATTTCTATCTCATGCCTGCTGCCCAGGGAAACCTAAACCCCACCTATCTCTCTTCTTCCCAGCTACTGAGTTCTGGAATATCTCATCTACCTATCTATGTATCTATCTAAGTATCTATCTATTTATCTATCTGTCTATCTATCTATCTATCATAAAGTTTCTTAATCTTCTGTTATACAGTTATTTTGTTTTATTTATTTATTTTTAATGTTACTTTGCTAGAAATTGAACCCAGGACTTTACATATCATAACACTAGTAAATGTTCTACCAATGAGCTACATTCAACATAATTATTTTCCTCCTGATGGCAACATAATATCATGCTGTATAATTAGAAAAAAATGCAGGCTACTAATATATACTTGTTTCAGTTTCTGAAGTGTTGATATTATTTCCTTAATGAACTATGGTGTCTGATCAAGAAATAATCATGTAATATGATCTAGCTTTTACTTGGGTGTTATTTATTGGATTATATTAACCTAATGAACTGATGGGAATGCTGGTCTAGTGCCACTAAGAAATAGATGTGATCTGAATACAAGAGTTGATTAGACGGCTATAAGTATTGGTTAATAGAATAGTGGGGAAGCTATTTCCATTTCATGGTCTGTAAAATTAATTCCTTAACCTTCCAGCGATAATGAAAGAGCAAATTCTGCATTTTTCATTATTAATCTACTCTCATACTTATTATCATGGAATTATATTAAAAATTCTCAACCTTTACTCATTAAAACTTCAATGCAATAACCATTAGTTTTGTTCACTGAATAACAAATAATTTAGAAACAATGTTAAGAGTTATTTAAATGCAAATCTTTGTTAAGTGTAAGAGTGCTTAGAATATCTAAAAAGGTATGTTTAAAAATATGTTAGTTCAGTTGGAACTAATAGATATAAAGAACCTGCTGTTAGTTCATACATTACAAATTAATTATTATGATCTCTTTTTATTTTCAGCATTTTATAGATGTATTCTCCATGCTTTATTCATCTTCCATTTTAGAATAAATATGTATATCAATAGTCAAAAGAAGACCTCCAATAAAGCAATAGAAGTAAAAAGATTTATATTTATTTTGGAGAACTGTTTTTGATCAATTCTTGCATATATTATGAAACAAACTCATTGTGCATTGGGAGCACGGGGGTGAATATTAGATAATTTGTGCATTCTACTTACATTTGATAAAGAAAAAGCTACTTTTACAAGTTTCTATGAAAAGGACCAAGAGAAAATACTGGTAAAGGGAAGTGATCAAAACGAAAAGCCTGGAACTAAAAGAGAGACCAGCATCCCTTAGGGACACTATATTTTTAAAAGGATATGAAAGTCAGTTCTGAAGAAAAGGAAAGAAAGCTCATCTTACCACCCCCCCCAAGCCAGCTCATGTGCAAAAAATATGCAGTTTTTTAAAATGTATCTTAAAATAAAATCCATATAGGGGAAATTCAAGCTCAAGAAAAATTTAAATTATAATCCACTAAAAACCAAGGTGACAATACTTTAAGATGATATGCTCATAGAAAGGTGTCTGTGTGCCTCCTAAGAATGGATGGTTTCTCTAACAAAACATTCTGAAAATGAGTAGCAAGTGAAATGTTAAACAATAAGAGAAATGATAGTTCTCTACTAGTTTATCTTGACTATCTCACTTAGGTCATAGTTTTGAAAGTTTCCTTTCTTAAATATTTCAAGTGCCTAACTTTATTAGTTTTCATTAAAAAAAAAGGCATAGGCAAAAGAAGAAACTTTCAGTTCTGTGACTGCTTATGAGACTCACAGATATAACTGTGTTTGCAATGACTCCATGAGACAGAGGAGCAGAAAAGATGCTGCTAAAATTCTAATGAAATGTTTCTAGATGTATCCTTAGAGCAAGGGCTATATTTCTCTGTGAAGAAAGCCAAAGAAAAGCTAACTAAACTAACATTTATATAGATGCTTGATACGTAAGTAGGTAGACAGGTGATTGATAGGTAGATAGTTAGATTCTCACATTTTAATCATGTGAGCAGCTTCTGACAGGCAATTTAAATGGGAAATAAATTTCTCTGTTAAAATCATTGTAAAACATAGTCACATAGATATATCTTTGAGGAGCTGGAGCAAGTAGATTTATCTGCTTTGTATTTAATGGTACATTCATATATTTCTTCAGGTCTAAATTATATCCCCATCAACAGTGTACAATAGTTCTTTTTTTTCTATGTTTCTACCCTATAACTATTATTTTGTTTCTGTAATAAAATCCCTTCTAACTCAGGTGAGATTACTACCTACTTTCTGGTATAGACATTAATATGCTCTGTAGGCATACATGTTTTGTAACCTATTTTTAATAAGAATTCAACCTCTCCTGTAGCCTATTCCACAGCAGACGTAGTGGAAGAAGAGAAAAGTTATTAGGATATGGGGAAAGTGCCATCTTGAAATTCTTTGCCAGCCATTCAATCCTTAGCAAACACCTCCTATGGCTCAATAGCTGCAGACCAGTCTTTTGGACAGGTAGACACAAGGCATGAACCAGCAGATGTAGTTCAATCCTGAAGGAAAAGCAAGGCTCACCAAGCAGCCTGAGGTGAGACGTTGGAACGTCAGGAACAATTCTTGTGTAAGAATCTCTCCATGGTAGCATTACCAATAGTTGAGATTAACAAAACTGTGTAACATGAATCAGTGCAAGCATGTCATTGATGAAGAATAGCAAGGCAGAAAAACCAAACCAATGATCCATACTCATTTCCCACTGTCTGTGGAGTCATATTTATACTCTTTTGTGATCGTTTGTACATGTGTGGCTCAGCGAGTGGCACTGCTAGGAGATGTGGCCTTGTCGGAGTAGATGTATCACTGTGGGCATGGGTTTTAATAACCTCTTCCTTGCTGCCTAGAAGCCAGTTTTTCTCCTGTTTGTCTTACTCCTGCCATGTGTCTCCACTTAAGTCTAATGAAGAGAAGTTTGGACAAACATAACAAGCTTAGAAAGGAAAATTATAAATTTTCCCTCCTTGAGGATAATGGAATAAACAACTGAACCAGTAAGCCAGCTCCAAATAAATGCTGTCCCTATAAGACTTGCCTTCATCATGATGTCTGTTCACCGAAGTAAAACCCTAACTAAGGCAGAAGTTGGTACCAGGGACTGGGATATTGCTGTGACAGGCCTGATTATGCTTTGTTGGAGGAATGTGGATTTTGGGAATTTGTATTTGGAAAGCAGAGAAATGCTGTAGCTGAGGCTTAATGGGTTATCTTAATCAGGGTTTCTATTCTTGCACAAATATCATGACCACGATGCAAGTTGGAGAGGAAAGGGTTTATTCAGCTTACACCACATTGCTGTTCATCACCAAAGGAAGTCAGGACTGGAACTCAAGCAGGTCAGGAAGCTGGAGCTTATGAAGAGGTCATGGAGGGATATTAGTTACTGGCTTGCTTCCCCTGGCTTGCTTTCTTACTGAACCCATGACTACCAGCTCAGGGATGGCACCACCCACAATGCCCCCCCCCCCACTTGATCACTAATTGAGAAAATACCTTACAGCTGGATCTCAAGGAGGCATTTCCTCACCTGAAGCTTCTTTCTCTGTGATAACTTCATCTTATATTAAGTTGATACATAAAACCAGCTAGTACAGAGCTATTCCAGTAAAAATAAGGAAGACATTGGTGTTGAGGTTGATTTGAACTCTGGGGGGTCTGGTTCAAGAGTTTTCAAGGGAAGGAATGTTACTATGTGGTTTAGAGACTTTTCTTGTGATATTTTGGTGAAGGACTTGCCAGCTTTTTTCACTTGTCTGAAGAGTCTACCTGAAGCTAAGGTGAAGAGGCTCTGATTAATTAATTGCATTGACTAAGGAGGTCTCAGAAACATCCAGCATAGACTTTATTGTCTGGTTAAGTCTCATGAAGAGCATTTTGAACAAGCCTAGCAAGCTTAGGAAGAAAGACTAGAAAATATTGGTTCAAGTGTTAAATGGGCACCAGGAATTGAAGTGAAGCTGAATCCTATATTCAAATTAAAAAAGAGAATAATGGAGTGGTGATCTCAGGGCAAGATACCACCAAGTTAAGTTTATTGTTTTTGTTAGCAGTTGAACAAGAAATAGTTTGGATTTTTAATCTGCAAAGAATTACAATCCAGAAATGGTGGACACACTTCTGATCAAGATCTTGAAGTTAGAAGACACAGGCTTTGGATCTGTACCTTGAGAAACAGTTGCTATGACAAACTTATGCCTAGGTATAGTGGTACACACCTTTAATCCTAGGAGAAAAAGCCAAGCAGATCTCTGAGTTCAAGGCCAGCCTGGGACAGAAGCTGTAGGTGAAGAAAAGCTTAGTCCAAGTGTGGTGGTATACACTTTTAATCCCAGAAGAGAGAGTCATACAGATTTCTGAGTTCAAGGTTAATCTACAGAGCAGTTCCAGAATAGTCAAATTTAGGGAGTCAAGGAGTTTGAAAACAGAAAGCTGGTGATAATGTAATAGAACAAGGGAGCCATTTTCTAGCCCCAGCAATCAGCAGAACTCAGCAGCTTCAGCCATGTGGCTCTGACTTTAGAGTCAAGTATAGAAGGGACTAATGGCACAATTGAAGCTGGTTAGCTAGAGCTAAGAAATTAGGAGTTATTACAAAGATATCAGCATCAATGAGGTCAATCTGGGAAGTTCTTTCTGAGAGCACAAAGAAACTATGTTCCAGAAATAGCCAAGGTTGTACCTCTCCCTCGAGCTGGAGTTGGTAATGTGTAAGAATCACCTGAGTGGTACTGGTTTTGAAGGTATGAAGATGGTCATGGAGAGTAGCTAAAGCTTGGCACTGTAAGAGACCAGACCTTTAAAGGTAAAGGTGCAGCCTCAGGTACAGTTGTCAGCCCAGGACTCAAGGGGTCATGCAAAGAAGTTGAGGATTGGTGCCTTGAAGAGAATATAGGAGAGACTATTGGTGAAGCGTAGTTACAGTAGAAGATCCCAGCATATTAGAGATGCAAGTACCATGTGATGATCACCAAGAACAGCAGGAGCAGTGGAGTGGAATCAACCAGAGCCTAGAGTGCTACTGTGGGCAAAGCTGGAGAAGTGAGATGAGCCCTTTGTGAGTGCATGTGCGTGTGCGTGTGTGTGTGTGTGTGTGTGTGTGTGTGTGTGTGTGTGAAAATGTATGGGGCTCTAAGTGTGTATTAGAGGTTTCTAATATACTCATTACTGAGCAATGGTTGAAAACTAGGATTCATCACAAAGTATATCAATTTTCCTGACATTCACAGGTCATGAATGTCCTTTTATTGTCATTATTATATTTAAGAAGAGAGTAGATCTATACTATGAAGTAGAAGTCAGTATTTATCTTATGCACATTGTCTATTTTTCTCCTCTTTTTCTAATGAAATGGTGTCAAGAAAAAATAAGAAACAAGTTTACTAGATAATTAAGAAGATCACATTTCATGAATGATTATAAAGTATGATTTTAAAAATTCAATAATTTATAGTTCTTCAGATTTATTGTAAGCTACTAACTAGGCACTTACAGAATAATGCTTTCAAAATGGCCAGAATTTTCTCACCGCACTATTTATTTGAGGCCATGGATTCATGTCTGCATCACTATTTTGGCTTGAAATAGCTTGTGTGAAGTAGAAGTAGCTTTCATTTACGTATATTAACTCATTCACCCACATATTACTGTCTTTAGTGGAATCCTATCAATTCACTCCTATGGTTTTTCAACTGGTGGTTGAAGTGAAAGTTTCTGGATATGCAGACTCACATGGTGTTTTACTGATATAGTCTCATGTGTTGTTTTTCTGAGGCAAGATCAGTGGGAGGAAACGAGATGTTTGGAGATAATATAAATAGGACTCAATAGACAGTGAAAGCATGCTTACGTAGCTAGCTTTGCAATGCTTCATTGGTCTCATGTTTTTGCCTTTGCTGATCTTTACTTTGTTCTGAAAGGCATGGCAGATAACTCATGGCATATCTGACTGGTCGTGGCCATTTCTGCTGACTCAGGCCAATTCAGTGAAGGCCTGATGGTTTCTGCTAGATCCCCCCACTACTGATTCCTGTTGTTTGGTGTCCTGACAGTATTGAATTCACATCTGGTATCATGAAAACAGAGATTGGAATTATATCAAAGAACTACTTCCATTAAGGTCCACATCCCCTTGTTGTATTTACCATCTTTTCTCTCCTGCCTTTGAAATGTTTGAGAACCATTATTAGTAGTAGGTTTAAAAAATCTAAGCCTAGGTGTAATAAATTAAGTTTTTAGATTTCTCTTGAAAATTACCATCATGAGAATTGATGCAAATAGAGGTTTTGGTTCTGTGTTTGTGATTCAGAAAGAGGTAAATATTGCATCTCCTAAGTATACTTTGATAAATTTCACATAAATATGCTGAATGTTTTGACTATAGCATTTTTTATTTCACTGAATTAATATATAGGTGAAAAGTAATACATATTACTAAAATAGTTTTAAGATTGTTCCCAGTAATGTATAGGCTACCTTTAAATTATTTGTGTGTTGAAGATTATGGAGAGAAATGAAAGCTCTGAGTGTCAAATTTCAGATTTTTTTAAAAAGAATTTAGGAAATGCATTTTTGACTTCTGAATGTACACTGGGGAACATAGTAATTATATTACCCTTTATTCTCTATCAAGCCAACCCAAATGTACTTCATTGACCTTGTCATTGTTTTGTAAGTTGTGTGTGTATGTGTGTGTTTTGGGACATGGCCTTCTTATAGCTCAGGTAAACTTTCCAGATGAATATAATCTGTTATCCTCAAAGGGCTAATCAAGCTTGCTCAGAAGAGACAGAGTCATTAGAGAAGGAACAATTGCTTACGTCCTTAGGAGTTATAGTTTCAGATATATGCAAGTCACTTCTTGCAGAGCTAATAGGTCAATGAAATGCAGTCACATTGAATGCACAGCAGACATAACTTTCATTTTGGATGATACTGAGGAAATGTCTAATGTTTTAATTGTAACCTATCATTAACACCCAGAGTAAACACAAGTGTTGTTGAAACTATTGAATACTACTTTAAAATTCTACCCATTATATCTAGAATAATGGGATGCCATGAAACTGACCCATTGTTCTAATCAGAAAAAGGCAGAGAGTAACTGCATCTGCTTTTAGAGAACATCAGTATGTTTGCTAGGAACACAACTCTAGAAACCATGTCTGCTGATTTTAAGTTTTGAAAATGTTAGCACTTATTGAAAGTGCACATGATAGTATTACAACGAAAAGTAAAGAAACATTGACCATGACAAACGGTGGGGCTAAGTTTAACTGTATTTTTATTTCCTTGGTTGATCTGCCAGGCATTGAGTGCTTGAGATTAAGATATTAAAAGCAAAACTTGGCCAGTATTTCCTTAACTAGATTGTCTCTTTTGTTCACTAATCTCCTAAACAGTGTTTGACTCATTAGATTCTCAAATACATCATGAAAAAAAAATCACATTGAAATAAGGTGTCCATGTGAGAGGGCACAAGGTCATATAGAACATAATTTCAATTATTTTTATTATAACCAGACACACTGTGATCATTGGATACATGAATGTAGTATTTATAGATAGCATCAGGAAAGTCAAGGTAACCATCCACTAAAATCTTTACTTAACTGATATACATTTAACACTTTACATAGTCATAAGTGGCAGAATATTTCAATCCATTTGTACATTAACAATCAAGTTAACATAATTATCATGTCAGTTTACTTTGGGTTTGGAGAGTTTTCACTCCTGTATTTTAAAAAAGAGATTTTCATAAAGTATATAAGGATTCTCATCACTCCTAGGTGTGACAACATTTCAGAACTCTTTTCTTATAACTAGGTTTATGAGTTTGTTGTGGAAGCTTTTTATCTCCATACCTCCTTTGCCACAGTTCACAGCTCTTCCTATTCCTACTCTACACTCAGACAGATTTATTTTATCAGCAATATTTGGGTGTGAAGATATAGTATCTATCTTTTTTATATCTCATACATTTTACCCATATACTTTTCACATGGATAAACATATGTGTATAACGTTTCATTTAGCAACTCATTCATTAATGCACTCTGTGTCTTATCAGTTATGAGTATCATAATAATATCAAAATAAACCAATAATCCAATAGAAATGAAAAAAACACATGAGGAGATATTGTTGAAAAAAATTTCAAATGGTCTATAAAATGATGAAACATAAGTTCAAAATTATTAGCCACCAGAGAATAGCATTGAAGTGGAAACATCTAGTTTCTTTGGAAAGTCAGTTATGTCAAATAAAGTTTTGCTGGAGCACACAAGTAAAAGAATGTTTTCCTGAAGCAGAAACAGATAAAAGGATGTTTTAATATAGCAAACATGTGAAAGGAGTCATGATGAAGGATGTCTTGGTTAGAGTTTAACTGCTATGAACAGACATCATGACCAAGGCTTATAAGGATAGCATTTAATTGGGGCTGGTTCAGAGGTTCAGTCCAATATCATCAAGTGGGGAACATGGCAGCATATAGGCAGGTTGGTGCAGGAGGAGCTGAGAGTTCTACATCTTCATCTGAAGACAAAAAGGAGAAAAACTGGTTTCCAGGAAGTTAGGACAAGGGTCTTAAAGCTCATGCCCACAGTGACACACCTACTCCAACAAGACCACACTTACTCCAACAAGGCTGTACCTCCTACTAGTGCCACTCTCTGTAGGGTCACACATATACAAACTATCACATTCTGCTCCATGGGCTCTCCAGATGTGTTCAAACACATGAGTCTATGGGGGCTATAGCTAGCCATAGCATATTTAAAAGTACATTTAGTGCATTTAGCTCCATAGTCTATAGCAATCTCAACAATGCTAAAATGCCAAAGTTCAAAAATCACTTCTGAGATTCATCCAATCACTTAAGTGAAATCATGAAAACCAGGAAACTTGCTGGGCAAATGCCAAACACTGTATCTCCATGTCTAACATCAAAGAGGCCTTCAGATATCCACTTCTTTTTCATCTTTGTTGACTACAACAAACATCTGGGCTGGTTCCATTGTCTTTTATCAACTTTCCTTGTCAGGTATCCCATTGCTCCGGCATCTTTAACATCATATGGTCTCCAAGTCAACCTCAACTTCACAGCTTCTTGTTCCAATGTCTGGAATCCACACATGAACTTCTTGTAGTGTGCGCACACTTCCTATAGTGTCATAGACTCTAATCTACTGCTGTGTCCAAGGACCACATTCTACTTACCTTTCTTTTTCTGTTCATGTGAACAGAATCACCTGACTCAGTACATGATTAAGAATCATCTGATATATCTCTGAATAATAAACATATGAGAGGGATTTTGCTTTATAATGACTCCAATAAATGAATTAACAAAGAGACAAAAATCAAAATCCGTTCAAAAGAAAGCAATCTCAATATGGAGAGAAATCTAATTTTTTTCAAGGAAACTTTGTAGACTAAGAAGAACTATTTAGCAGCAATAATACGGTGACAGCCCACTTGCTTATTCTTTGATAGTACAAAATCGAAGTAAAAAACAATGAATATAAAGAAACTGCAAAGACTCTAAACCACTGAGCTTAGAGCAGTGGTCCTCAACCTGTGATGCTGATCACTTTGCATGTGTAAGAACACCTTGACAGGGTTGTATACTACAATTATATACAATTTTGTATTATGATTTTATATTTACAATTTTATATTGACAATCATATACAATATTACAATTGTATAATACAAATCATAGCAGTATCTAAACACTGTTAAGTAGCAACAAAATAATTTTATGGTTGGGGTCACCACATGAACTGTATTAAAGGGTCACAGCATTAGGAATGTTGAGAACCACTGGTTTATTGAATTAGAGAACCAATGCTCAACCAAGTATTTTTTTGTGACTTAAAGCCAAAAATAATAAATGAATAAAATCATTCAAGTGAGGAAGACCTCGGAAGGACATTGGGAGCATGAAAGGTGACTGTGTGCTGTGCCTCTTAAATAATATCTTCTGTGTTTAAGAACAACATAAGAAATGATCAAGGAGAAAAATCCTTACAGAATTTTATATTTAAAGAACTTTTTCTCTAAATCATTTGAATGAATCACCAGTTGGCATTCATTGCAGTCATATACATTTGAGAACAGATGGGTTATAAAAGGGTATGGAGAAAACAAGCACACTGAAAGTTAATGAAAATAACAAGAAGATCAACTAAACCTAGTGGATCTTGATGTAATCACAGAATAGAATATCTGTCCATTGTAAAAGATTAATAAATGATAATACCGTCATCACCATCATCATCTTCAACAACTACAACAATAATAACAATGCTGATAATAATGCCTATATTTGTCAGATTCTAAGTATCATGCTAAGCATTTGGGCACATTGCCTTCCTCTATTCAAAAATAATAATCAAAGAGTCTATGTTAACAGTTCTACTTACTTGAACTGTAAATAGAACTCAGGGAGGCTAATTAGACTTTAGAGTGGCAATGATTTAATAAGATCTAGGTGGTATATGGTTTTACAAAAATCATGCTATGATACTTACTTGAGTCATTCTTTGAGTATTACTTCCTTTGTATTAATAAATAGGTCATTATCAAGAATTGTGTAAAGTGTTAATCTATACAAGATTAAATTTTTTCTATGCCTGATAAACAACAGACACTTTGGACAAGGAGAAAATGAAAATCATATCCAATTTCACTGCTTAATTCATCTCAGGGTGCTTATATTTTATTGTAAAGTACTGAGTAGTAGTTACTGAATGTCTTGGAAGGCTTTGTTATTATTCTGGACTTCTTCAAGCTTGATGGTATTATTTATGTTATAGAGGTGAAAGAATAGGAGCAGACACATGAACTAACTTGTCACATGTGAATAGTTAATGAAGAAGTTGGTTATTCTCCTTGTCAGTTTTTATCTAAACTCTGCTGATGTAGCCAAAGATGATAATCAAAAATATTTTAAGAGGGGGCTACCTAGATTTTAATTTGCTAATTTTAAATTAACCCCAAAATCTACTGTATTTCTCTATGAAGTATAAAGAAGAAAATAGTAATAGAGTATGCTAAATACATAAGTTTATAACCAGAAAAAAATGACTACAAATATTAATCAAGATTGTAAAGGTAGAGCCATGTTTTTTTAAGTAGTAAGTCCATAGAAGTAGTGACCTAAAATTAATACTTAAAAAAGAAATAAACTTTGATCATTTTAATGGAGCTGGATTATAGCTGGCTCTTTCTTTTGCAGCTTAATGTTACCACATTCCTCACACTATTATAATAAAAATTAACCAAGCCTTTTAATTTAAAAATGAGTAATTAACAGTGTAAAAGAAATAATGTAGTTAGTGGAAACACGAATCCAGACTATTAATTATCTCAAACATAAAAAATAATATTATTTTATTTAGAGAATATATCCAATTTGGTTCTAAGAACTGGTTATTGATGACATTTTGGTGAAATTATTCATACTTAGCAACTTCTATCTGGAAACACATCTCAATTAGTTTTTCCTAGAAATTCTAACATTTCCTTCCTTGTGATGTTTATGTAAATATAAATATTGAACAATTTCTCAATGGACTGCACTTAAAATACTTTTTTTTTCTTTTGATATCTTCAATAGGATTAAAAAGCCCCATTATTTATTAAATTTTGATTTTGTTCCAAACTAAGTTAATTCCAGAAGTTGTCCAGGCTGCTATGGCTTATGCACACTGTTTAGGTGATTTCTATTCCAATGGGAAATTTACAGTTTTCCATGTACCAGAGTTATGCTATATATTTTGTGAGCAGTGTTTTGCAAATTTAAAACATAATATAGAAAGTAATTCATGTATTTGAAAAGTGACCATTATTATTCTTAGCATATCATTAAAAATGGAAAAATGAGAAGAAGTCAAAATTGCACATAACGCATTCAGCTTAAGGTATGTGCACACACAATAAATGTCCTGTCTAAGACACACTGCCACCTCATTATTTATAAGTCCAATGACTACATTTATTAGAATTCCATTGTATAATCAGATCAACCTGGGGAATACAGTTGCCTCATCCACATTCTCTTCTGTGGATAAAAAGGCAATAGATTCATGACGACCCAGAAACCATGTATGTCAAATGTTCTAACTCAGTTGTCCTATGAAGAGAGATTAGCTCTCTCAGAAAAAGAAAGGTAGATAGATACCAACACAACCTCATATTGACATGAAATGTGAGAACCATGTCACTAAATATATGTTTTAAAATATTAAATTTATCACAATTACAATATCTCTGATTTTATCATGTCAGTTATCCATATGTAAGCCATAGTTTCTCATGTCTTAGTCATGTCCTGTAGACATCAGTGCATACATGTTATTTCTTTCCTTGCCTGGAAGTTGATATTTCTAACCTGTCTAGGTAGATTGCATTTTTAGTGTGGAGAGGAAGTTTGCTCTTTGCCTTTGTGTGCATGTGACAAATGTAGAGAAACAGTATGAAGGTGGAAAGCTTCAGTTCAGCTCATGGATTCTGAGATTTAGTCCATGGTCATTTGGTTTCATTGTTTATGGGTTGTGGTGAAACACAACATGATGGATAGGAAAAGGGTGACAAGAAGAAGCCCACTCAAGATTGAAAAGGAAGCACAGAGGCATGACAACACTAAACCATTTCCAGATGGATGATTCAAAGGTATGGCACAGCTACTCACTTCATTCAACTACAATCATCATAACTACTACTTCACCACTTTCAATAGTCTGCAAACACTACAAATTCATCAGTGGACTAATCCTTATACTAGGTAATTATATTTGTAATCTAATGACTTCTGGCAATCTGGTCCCATTACATGGGTACTGTAGAAATTTACAAATGTCTTGGTCCAATCAAGCTGACAAGACATAACAGAATGGAGAAAAAAACAAAAGCCTCAGCAAAATCAAATTACTATGTTATAACTGATTTCTTTTTTCTATTTGATCCACAATTAATATATAACTGGAGATTTTTGACTGAAGATTTACTTCAAGGGTTAGAGAGATATAATCTCATGATACTTTGAAAGAATTTCATTAGTATAATTTTTATGTCCTTCAAATATATCAAACAAAACTTTCCCCCTATTAATTAATAAATAAAAACAATCTTAAATTTGAGTAATTCAGTTAAAATGAAAGTATTATTATGCTCATTTCATAGTTCAAAATATAGTTTAGAGAAAAGAAGTTCCACTTTGCAATTAAGTAAATCTAAGTCCATGGCTTACACAGAAGAGGTTAAGGAAACAGGAGGAGAAAGGGGGAGGTGCATGCGAAGCTACAGAGAGCAAAAGAGCACCAGCAAATGAGCAGGAAGAACAGGAGGAGGAGAGCAGGAATGGGAGTGAAATTGTTGCAATTAATTCCTTGTACATTGTAGTTGATAAAATGAAAGAACCTTCTGTGAGGGAAGTCAGGCACCTTAGTACAAGAAGACTTTCAGGAAAAAAAAAGAATAAGTTAATGAAGTGGTTACTAAAATAATAATTGTTCTCTAATGAACCTGAGACATTTGTCTTCTTAAACTTCAGTGATGCATGTCAGACTCATCCCCAAATCTCATAGAAGTGATATTCTTTAAGGAAATTTGATGAGAACTCAAAAAGAACACCCCAAATTGTTCTCCGAAGCAATCTATTCAATTAGATAACATTTTACATCGTAATTACCTCAGTTATACTAGGGTCTTTAAAGGATTCAACTCTAACAGAGCAATTGAGTTTTGTTTTTATTTATTTATTTATTTATTTATTTATTTATTTATTTATTTGATATTGACCCTGAAATTTCAAGTGTGGTAACAATTGTACCATATTTCTGATGGGATAACTTGAATTTAAACATTTTAGTGGATGTTTAAACATTTTAAAGTATGTTTAAATGAAAATGACAATTTATGTAAATTTCATACATGATGATAGTAAATTACATATTCTGATCCATATTTACTCTCATTCTGTCTCCCTGACCTCCTTCTCATCTCTTTTTTCCAAAAGTAACCTCTTATTGTAGAAAATTTGTATATTCTAAGAAAAACACTGAAGGGAGAAATTAAAAGCTATAATGAGGAAAATTAAACTGTAAAATTGAGGAAACCATAAAAATAAAATGTAGAAAAGGGATTTGAGAAAGTAAGAGGGTTTCAACCTCAAAGCATAGCTAGATATTTTAAAATGTATATTTCCTTACTTATTTAATACATATGTAGATATTTTGTTTATATGTGCATCTGCATATTAAAGGAGAGCATCAGAGCCCATGGGATTACAGTTAGAAACAGTTGTGACCCTGCCATGTGGATGCTTGGAATGAAACTCCCTGAAAGAGCAGCTAGTGCTCTTAACTGCTAAGCCACCTCTCCATCATCTACATGAATTTTTATCCTTATGTTTAAGCTAAGAAGAAAATAAAAGAAAACACAGATACATTTTGTTAATTTATGTAGCTGGGGAGTAGTGGTAAAAGCTTTTAATCCCAGCTTTTGAGAAGCAGAGGCAGGTATATCTCTAGAAGATAGAGGGAAGCCTGGTCTAGAGTGAGCTCCAGGATAGCCAAGGCTATACAAAGAAAATATGTCCGAAAAAATCAAAACAAAAATATTTAACATTGTGTTTATAATAAGCTCAGTAAGATTAGAAATGGGTTATCTAAGACTGAGAAAGATTTACCATAACAGTTGTGTGGAATAGCCATCATGTAATATATGCTATGATAAAAGAATAATGTGATTGCAAGCTGGTACAACCTCTCTAGAAAACAGTCTGGCGGTTCCTCAGAAAATTGGAAATAGTTCTACCTGAAGACCCAGCTATACCACTCCTGGGTGTATACCCAAAAGAGGGAGTGTATATTAGACATGTGGAGTTAGGCAGTGGTGAAACCATCGAGATGTTTAAAGTATTTGCGTGTGTGTGTGTGTGTGTGTGTGTGTGTGTGTGTGTGT
>JADRCD010178456.1:0-12810 GCA_019843815.1 Montemys delectorum
CACACACACACACACACACACACACACACACACACGCACACACGCACGCAGCTGCCAAAATATACAGAGTTGTTAATCTAAAACAAACTAGAAAGACTCTCTAAACATCAGCCACGGGATCATTTCCCAAAAGCCACCCTGGTCCTCTTCTATACTGTGGTTAAGTGCTCTGGTCCACTACTGCTCTCTCTGCCTTTACAATATTTGGGCACATAAAAGTGAAGGCAATTATTTCATATTAAATCGCCACCTTAATCTTTCTAATATTTCTTAATTCCTTTCAATCTGAAAAACAAATAAATAAGGGATTTGTTTCCAATTCAGAGGACAAAATCTAAAGCCTAGGGAATTGTCCTCAAATTTGAATATAATCCACACACTGGCTGGACCACTATACAGCATCCTAAACTAGCAGTGGTGTGTTCCAGCTACAGAACGACAAGGACATGATCCTCTTTCACTGGATCAGCCCATTCAAACAATGCCAGTGTGATTTAAAATGCACACTGAGGAAAAAGATGGGGTACAGGGAGATGGTTCAGGGGATAACCAGTTGGGATCTTCAATACTCAAAGAAAAGCCAAGGGTTAGGGGACATGGAGGTTCTCTTATAATCCCAGCAGAGACAGGCGCATTCTCCAGAGCAAACTGGCCAGTGAGAAAGGCTGAATGGAGGGCGTGAGATCAAGAGACCCTGCCTCTGTCTCCATCAACAAAGGAATGAGCAATCCAGAAACAATCTCTAGCCGCCATACACACTTGCACACGTAGACAAACAGAAGTGTTTGTCCACACATGTATGCACAAACACACACACATATTCACAAATGGACCATTTAAATTTTTTCTATTCTTATTTCTATAAAAACATTCATCTATTTTATCAGATGCGCACACTCATACGCTAAAGACTTTCCAGCTCACTTCCCAGTTTTCCTTGCAGCCCGTGAGGTCCAGGAGAACTCTTGGAGTGTCTTCCCTACAGATCCCAGAGCTGGAAGCCCCTATGTCAGCGCACCATCACTGATTCAGTGAGGCAATATTTACAGCATAACCAGGATAAACAGTGCTACTGTTTATCCTGACTGACACTGACTGTAATAACTAATGTTATTAATGTAGTAATTAATGGCTGTCATAACGACTGTGATGGTAAAGGAGATGAGAGAAGGAAGGGAGGAAGCTTCCCAAAAGAGATCCTTAAAAATCGGCTTTCTTAGAACAGGGATCAGGATTAAATTGAAATACATTAAGAGAAGTAGAGATAAACTAAATCTGAAATTTCATTTTACAAGCATGGGTTCATCTAACTTGCCTTCCATGTAAATACGCAAGAAGTCTATAAATATTTTGAACTGTTACATGCCCAACGATTATGGAAGGAAAACATGGGAGCCATCATAAGATATTTCCTTAGGATTTAGTGTGTGCTAACTTTTTTCACGTTAATTCACATGTCTACTCAAACAGACATGCACGATCTATCACAAGTATTAAAACCAATGGAAAGGATCATCTCTCAACTATTATTCATGACATCACAGCTCCTGACTTAACAACAACAAAAACAAAATGTATGCTTACTATGTGTGTTAAATTTTAGCTTTAAAGAATAATTTTGTGACTAGAAAACATGAAAAAAATTTTCATTTTTAATAATTTTTGTATTGAAGATAGTACAAAGGTTAAAAAATCTTACCTCAGGTACACTATTTACAGGGGAAAAAAGAAAGTCAGTGGTAAAGGACATTATCCGGTATTTTGAACTCAGTTTGACAGGACAGTGGTTTACATTTAAAGGAAAACAGGTAAATATTTAATAAAAATGAGACTCTTAAGAGGTCATGCATTGTTTATTCCATAGCATGTACTGACATAAATATGCTTTAAAACTTTTCAAATATATGATTCTTTGAAGACTGCTTCTCCCCCCCAGAAAGTTTTGAACATGAAATGACATTTAAGTCGAGTAATAGGGAGTGTTAATATATCTGAAAAAAAAAAAAGATTTGTTTTAACCATAGCACATTATACCTTAGATTAGGGAAGATGGCACCTAAACTGTGGAAAGCGCGGAGACTCCCATTTACTAGCTGGCATTTGCACATCCCCTGGGTTTTCCTCATCCGAATAGTGGATCCCTCTAAAATATATACAAACATTTACCTGCCATTATAGACTAGTTGTATTCATAGACACTAGGTTTGTTGCTATTATAGGTAAACTGATTAGTGTAAAGACCCTAGACTGGTATGCGTCTAGGGACTTGACTCACCAATACAGTCAATAGACCTCTAATCTCTTATTAATAACTTTCCCAAACTTAGTAACTTGGGCTATGCCACTCCCATTCTCTAGTGTCATAAACACAAAAAAGAAATGAGTATTATACATTTTTTATTACAAATATGTGTTGAGAGAGCCATGCTTGGCACAGAAGTCAGAGATGAAACTCAGGCTACCCTAGCGAGACTTCTAGAATGATGGGAAAGTGACTTATGAGACTTGACGGGGGAAGAGCTGGCAAATGGGTTCTCGAGAGACAGTGTAAGAGATTTAGTAGGATGCCAAGCCTAAGGTGTGTATGAGTCCTTCCAGGCAATGTAGTCACACAGGACCCACCAGTGAGGATCCCAGGTGACAGAGTCTACACTAGCCATGGATGACAGAGCAGAAGCACAGGCTGCTCTTACAGCAATGCCCAAGTGTATGTGGTCTGGCCCTGGTGGCTGCACTTTCACCGTGGCCTCATGGCTGGGCTCCTTAAGCAAGAGGGAAGACATTTAATTTGATTTGTGTAAAGAATTTATGCATCAGGATAGAGGGTAGCTTAAAGAACTTTAAAAAAAAAAAAAAGGTAAGTATTGTAGCAGTAATAAAATCATCTTCTTTTTCTTTTTCTTTTCTTTTCTTTTTTTGAGTTTTTCGAAACAGGGTTTTTCTGGATCGCCCTGGCTGTCCTGGAACTCACTCTGTAGCCCAGGCTGGCCTCAAACTCAGAAATCTGCCTGTCTCCGCCTCCCAAGTGCTGGGATTAAAGGCATGTCCCACCACTGCCCGGTCTAAAATCATCTTTTTTAAAAGAAAAAAAATATCTGTTATGATAACATACTCATTAATTTGATGTAAATAAAGAAAAGAAACAAACAAAGAAACAAACAGACAAGATCTAAGGAGGCCTGCTCCTGGGCTTCCAAAAAGAGTGGTGCAGTTTTGCCAATGGAACTAAACTTTAAGTGACTTAGAAATGTATAAGCCTTTACAAGCCTTCCCTTAATAATGGCTAACTCCAAATCAACAAGATTCTCACTAATAACAGTGGACTCCTTCTCTGGTAGCCATATTGACAGGATGCTTTTGATGCCCTGAGGCAAAAGGGAAAAAAATTTCTTCATAGTAAACAATGGTCTACTTACCTACTCAAAGCTAAACGGAAGAGTTTGTTTAACAGCATTAAAATAACAAAGAGATGATTCTCTAGTAACAAAACAAAAGAAGCTGACAGCTACTTGAGCCATGCCAAAAAACTAAAACACAAAAAAACAACTATATATGATATGAGCTAGAGCTGGAAGCAGAGTCACTGTGCTAAAAAGTCGAGACATCGTCACATATACAGAAGTCCTTCAAGAGTACTGTAGAATATTGGAATTTGAAAGTTCCTTTATCAAAGAACAGAAATGTGTGACATTTCTCTTTCCATTGGTCATAGAAAACTACAGTCTACAGATTGCATGATTAGCCCATCATGAGGCTATTTCCACAGGGATCAAGTGATTAGCTGTTAGGAGCCAAGGACAATGCTTCACAAATACTTTGCCAAACTAAGCTATCAAATATCAACTTACAATCATCAAAGAATGCTGAGAGAGAAAGGTTTGAAGTAACAGATAAAAGGATAAAAGAACACTCGACAGATTGACTGCCATCCTGGGATATCACCAATTTGCTTAGGCCAGGGGCCCAGGAGAATCAGTAAAGTGACCACTACACAAGGTCAGAACACCATGACACTTCAAAGTTACTTTAAAGGCACTTTAAAGATATTTTTATATGTCACTGATGGCAGCACACCTGATTTATTTTTAAATTCACCTGATATATTTTTTAATTCTTTAAAGAATTTTATGCTATTCTATAAAAGTTTTATTGTGACAGTATCATATATTTTTAAACTATAATATTCTGATAATCTTTAAAGTTTTAACCACTAATTTGATGTTGTAGATCTACAGTTATTCATCTGACTTTCCAACAGTTAAATGTGGAAGAAAAGCAAGCAAATTCAGACTGCACCAGGATAAGTAATTAGGATCTGAAAAACTCATCATCCAGTCTTGTAATCTTATCTCTTAAATAAAATATTAACATGTATCTAGAACTATGTGGGTAATAGAATGTGTCATGTATTCCCTAAAGCCCCCAGTGCTTATTTCTTAGTGGATATCATAGGTCTACCCTCCAAAAAAGTTTTGCTGTCTGGCTACAATACCTTCCCTATTACAAAGCTCAATGAAAGCCCGATTAAAACTCAGGGGCAAAATCAGTCCCACAGAAAGACAGAAACAACACACCCTGACGAACTTAGCTGTACCTTCAACAAGCATGTGACTTATTCCACCCTGCCTGTGGTATAATCCAGAACCCAATTTGAATTTCTGTTTTGCTTAGATTCAAAATTCAATTTGGAAGGTAATTTCAGATGCAAACAATGTCAGGCTCCCCGCCCCCATCTCTAATTACAACAGACCTTCACATACAATTTTCTGTGTACCCTGGTCTACTCAAGAAGGGGCAAGCACCTTTTATTAGGTGACCTCTGTCCTTGTAATATGCAAACAGACCCTAAAATGGCCTCTGTGTCGATTCTGGTTAATAGTCACGCAGATGAAAATTATTATTTGCGTTCCAAAATATCAACAAAACCAAGCTGAATTTCTGCTGAAGCTGAGTAATACTTTTCTCTATAGCAGTTTAATACCACCAGTTTTACATTCTTAAGTCATAGCTGTAAGATTTCCAAGGTCACCAATAAAAAAAAACACTGTATATTAAAAAATCTACCTTTAAGCTTAAAGAAATACATTTTAATTGTGATAACTGTCCAAACAGAGTTTAAGGAAGTCTTGTGTACAGTTAGTACACAGAACAAAACTAACATATTAAAATTGTGTTTTACTTAAGGAGAGTCTACTTAAGTTATATTCTACCCCACAAGTTAGAAAATAGAAATCAATGTTATAAACCAAGTGTCATGCATCTTAGAAATGAGCCATTACAAGGGATCTAGAGGTACCCAAAAGTGATGTGTTAAACAACAAAGCAGATTTGGTCCAATAACCGGACATTGAGCTCCACCACATCACAGGGGGAGTGATAACTTCCTTCATCTCTCGACTTTAGTTTTCTTTCCTAAAATAGTCAGTCACAGTGTGTACACCTCTCAGGCAGACAAGAGCCAATCCACACAAAACATCCCACATCCAGGTGGAGATTATACTACCTGCTCGGGGGTGCAGAAATCTACTATTCTGTCAAGATTTCAAGTGCACAGTGGGATTGGGGGAGCAGTTATCCTTCCTGGAACATAGTCTAGAAGATAAGGACCTAAGCCATGATCATGAAGTACGTGTTGGATCCCAAGCCACAGCAATCCCATGTTCCGATGAGCTAGCTACCTTAGAAAGATTGCATTAATTAAACATGATATCAGACACGTAGTTGGTCGCACGTGCTCCTCTACTCACCTGAGTCTTCATTTCTAGAAATTGCTGTTCACACTATTAGTCCTCAGCTTGCTAGACATGTAAAGAATACTCTGAGAAAGCCGATGCTACTTGAGACCAAAAATGCCTTATAATTTGTTGACCAGATAGCCTACATCTAAAAGCTCAAAGAAGTATCCTACATTAAAGACTGTAACAGCGGCAAGTTATTCAGAACCCAATACACTGACTTAGAAAGTACTGGAATAATATCTTCTGCCAGGAAAAGGGGATATTTTTCTTGGGTAGTGTGTTTTCTGTCAGGCTTTCAGTCTCTGGCACCATAAAGACTTCACAGTGACTTGTGAAAACCTGGGAGGGAAGTCCCTCATCAGCACACAGCTGCTGCTGAAGGACAGTGCCTCCCTTCCATCTGATCAATGCCAGGGGCCCTTGATAGCATCTTCAACATGGCACTTCCCTTGATGCCATGCAGAGGTTATATTAAGATGTGGCCAAGAAAAAAAACTCTGGATCTTTATCTTTTATATTCAATGTTATATATTTTACAACAAAGCCAAAATATTTTGGAAGACATTTGGGGGAAAAGTCCATTTGGAGAGGATGAAAACAGGCCGTGGAAGGAAAGAAACAGTTCCTAAGGCCTTTTATGACCTCAAAAGGAGTATCTATGGCTCCATTAAAAGCTCTTTTTACCCTAAAACCTTCTACCTACTTCCAAACTAGCATCATGTTTCTGTCCTTCATCTTTCTAATTTTCTAAGTTCTTCACACTAAAAAACAAGCAACATTAGTGTCCGGAAGCACTAATACTCTCTGATATAATGTTCTGCTTCACAGTGAATCTCTCCCCACAGGCCTGCGTTCATACTTGTTTATTTCTTCTATGCAACAATACCAAGAAGCCAAGGGGTTTTGCTCTTACAGTAGGTAGTGGAAGTCCTGGACAGAGCCTGGCATAGTCCTGCCTGAGGCAGCTGACCCTGAGCAGAGCAGCACAACAATCCAGTCTCCTGAAGCGCGGTTTATATTCCTACCTTACTACTTTCCCTCTTCCCTTTCCAACCGCATCTCTTGCATCGGCCTCTAATTCCCCCGAAGGCTCAAGGCCTGTGCTCACAACCTCATTGAGACCTTCCGTGGGACCTAGTATCAGTGAGGATGCAACTCACTGCATGTAACAGAAAACTCATCTCAGGCTACCTTACACAATCGATGGAGCTTATCAGCTAACACGACGAGAGGCCCAGGGGTAGAAAGAGCTCCTGGATCATATTAATTCAGCAGTTTGGTAATTTCACTTAGGGACAGATTTCTTTCCACTCTACTAGGAAGTATACAGCAGACAGGGACTCCTGAGAGTGCTTCAATTCTTTTTCAACCAAAGAAGAGAAAGAAAGGCAAAGGGAGACCACGCAGCCTCATCTCTGGAAGCAGAGATGGACGCGTTTTATACCGAAGCCAAACCAAGTAATTAGCAGAACATAGCTTCTCAAATGCTTGCTGGAGGAATAGCTCTCCATGGAGACCACCATGATGCCCCCAACACATGTGATTTCCAGAATGGCAGTCATTTTGTTCACAGCTTTAAGATAAGAACATAACTCAAACTACCTTCTCCACAAATTCACAGAGAGCACTCCTGTGCCCACGTAAGGCAACTCACTGCCCACTCAGTCATTCAAGCAGCTTCAAGGACTTGGTCTATATTTCTGATAAGTCTTCTTTAACAAGAACAACTAAATGAAATATGTGGGTCAGAACAGGTGGCGATGGCTCTGTCTTGCTGTTCTAGAAGAGAACCCGAGTTGAGTTCCCAGCCCTGACATAGGGCGAACTCATAACCACCTAGAACTGCAGCCCTATTTTCTGACACCATTTTCTGACTTCTGTGACTTCTTTTAATTATTAATAATAATTAAAGATTAACGAGGAACTATGGGATTTGGAACACGTAAAACACTGACAAAAAAGATACTATTAATCTAGAAAATCTCTTGCTTGAAAAGCAGGTATTTTTTGTTGTTTTATACCACTCGCATAGACTATAACTTCAGTATTTTGTGGCAAACAAATGATTTTTTTTCTGTAGCTGGGACAAGCTGCCTGCTGCCTCCAGTGACGCGCACGGCAAAGCACTGGTCCACGAGGGCTGTGTGTGTCTTCTCTTAAACTCCACAGACATAAATTTATGCTTCTTAAGTTAACAAACAAAAAGGCTTGCCATGCAAGTTACTTGGCCCTTTCCATGACCTTTTCCCTAAGAAGAAGCAGAACTTTAAAAACATATAATAAAACTAAAGGCCCCATGGTTCTAAAAGGGCAAAGTGCAGCACTGAGAACCCCACATACCCTTGAGGACCCTCAGCAGTTCCTCCAGGAAACCAAGAACGTTTCCATGGTCACCAGGCAAAGGCATGAGAAAGTGACCTTGTACCTCGCGTGACGTGAAGATTAAAAACCTAAACATGTGTGCACAGGGCGCAAGTCAGAAGCAAGGCCTAAGTCCCCAAAGCGTTCTATCAAAAGCGACTCTTGGAGAAGGCCTGATGTCACAGGACTGTGTACGAGGGGAGAAGTTGGAACACAATTCCTGATCCCACTCAGCAGCTCGGTCACTGTTCCAGAGAATCACTTTCCTTCAGAGGACTTAGCCCTGTGTAGAAACACCACATCCTGAACTCCATGACTTGCAGAGCTCAGAAACGCATATATCATACATGAAATTGTTCAGGATGAATGAGGCGCTATGAGAGCGAAAGACACATGAATTGTTCTGAGTGTCTAAGGCAAGGTATTCCTTACAAACTTTTATGTGTGACCACAGAACTGAGTACCAACTATTAACAAAAGAAGCACCCCCTTTTCAGTTGTTTCCTTAAATGATTGCTTGGAAAATACTGCTATAAAATTATTCAGGATAAGTATTTAGGATGTTTAAATGTAAAACTACTAAAGCTGAGAGAACAGGATAGCACAATGGGTGGAGAAACAATGTTATCTATAATTAGTAACTGCCCAGAACACCACGCTGGGCCTTTTTCAGTTGAGTAGCACTTAGCTCACGAAGGACCAGTTCCTTACAGTATAAATGCAAGAAGCTGCTTCAATGATTTTATGTTACACTGAATGAATGACAAGTCAGCAAAGGATGCCAGGGCAGACTAAGTGACTGAACTGATGGAATAATTACATACATGTATAATTTGAAAATCTGGAGGATTTGATTTTACAAAAGAATTAAGATGACAAATATTCAATTCTGTGGAGACTCTTCTCTGATATTTCATTAAGGTACCCCATTATTTTTTTGCCCTATAAACTTGCATAGAAAAGCACTTAATGTAAATGGCCATCACAAATTATTAGTGTTTTCCTTACCCTCACAATTGGCAATAACATTTTCCAAGCAATTTCTTCATACAGAGAAATTTGCTGAATGAATCTACATAACAGGAATATTTCCTAGTTCCTGAAATTCTCCCTATCTCCATACCTTTCTTAAATACTCAATTCATGCTAAATTTGATAAGACTTTGTCTTGAGGTTCCTTTCAAAATCCAAAATTCTGTGATAATCAATGGGTCCTGTTGTGTAGGTTCTGAGAATATAACATTACAGAGTACTAACTAAAGCCAGGTATAGAGGAGAAAAGAGACCCTCAGGAAGTCCAGCTGATTCCCAGTTACATATCAAAGGCAGAAAGGTCAGCTAGGTGCTGCCTCCCCACCAAGAGTGCCTTTGCTCAGAGGACACCTTCTGCAGGTATGCAAAGCAGCCAGGTTTGAGAGAGGTTCAGCACCAGGAATTGGGTGCTGAGATCAGGGATAGAGAGATGGCTCAGTGGTAAGAGCACTTGCCCTTTCAGAGGACCTAAGTTGGTTCCCAGCACCTACATGCGTAGACTTACAATTTCCAGTAACTCCAGCTCCAGGTGATCCCCACACACACTCCCTGGCCTCAGTGGGTACTCACACCCTGGTACAGTACATCCATCCAGACACGGACACATAAATAAGAAGAAAATATTCCTTTAAGAAATCTGAGAAATAAAACCTTTAGGCTATTTTCACTATTACCTTCTTTTATTCTAATTGCCACAGAGTAAGGAAAGAACCAGTCTTCATTTACTTAACACATTCATTAGCACTGTCTATGTTTTTTTATTTGAAAGAAATAGATGCTCGGATGCTTAAAATAAAACTAATTAAGAGTGTATGCAAGATATCATCTGATCCATATGTTAGGAGAACCCACTTCTCCAAGGATAAAAGCAGATTGTACCTAAGAGGCAGGGAGGAGCTAAGTCTACAACATCCAGTATTTCCAATTACAAATGTGGACTAATGTGTTTGGACATCTAAACATGGACTACAAACAAGTGAGGAGCACCTGATTTCTGTTGCTGAAATGCCGCTCCCCTTCATCGTCCTCACCCTTAGAATGATACTAGCAGACGTGATACCCGAAAGTCTATCACGAAACCACGGCAGCTGGCCGGCCCCGTCATATGCTCCCCAGGTAACTCATATTCTCTAAAACTTGAGTATAAATGGTCCTGGTGTTTAAAAAGCTAAAAATAATGGAACTTTGGGAGAGTTGCTTGACGTGTTTTTTTTTGTTTGTTTGTTTGTTTTTTTTAAATACAAACCTTAGAAACAAAAACTCAACTAGAGAAAATGAGCATGAGACAAACAAAGGAAAGATATCACAACCAAACTGTGCTAAGTGCACTAGTTAAAGGGATCTTCGTTGCCCTAATGGAAACCTTCCACCCATGTGGAATACATCTTGGCACACAGAGCTCCTCCTAGAGAGGGCATGAGGTGGGGCCATCCAGGTACCATAAGCACAAGTCTTTAAAAAGTGGCTCAACTTTCAACTTCACTCTCAATTCATCACAAGGAATGGGCACCGCATTAATAGTAATCCCATCTGGTGAGGCTCCTAAAAAAGCCACTCTCTCACAAAAAATAATGCAGTTCAGCGTCCACAAAAGGACCCTTATGACCCAAAGGGGGAAGCACTCCAGAGGATGCATTGAATGACTTCCCTTCCACTAGAGGAAGTGTGAGCATATTCATGCTAAACTTGATAAGACTTTGTTTTGAGGTTCCTTTTGAAATCCAAAATTATGTGATAATCAGTGGGTCCTGTTGTGTAGGTTCTGAGAATATAATATTATAGAGTACTAAGACCAAGTTAGTACTCTGTAATACTAACAAGGAAGTTGTTGAGCTTTTACAGATAAAAGAAATTTAAAATAAAGCTTCAGGGCTGGAGAGAAGGTTTAGCCATGGAAACCCTAGGCTCACAAAAAAAAAAAAAAAAACCCTAGAGAGCACAATGGAGCACACACATAAAGTTGGGTTGGTGGGGGAGAACCTGGAAGGAATTGGGGAAGGCAAAGATTATAAAAATATTAGAGGCTGCAGAGGTAGCTCAGGGATTAAATGCACTGGACACTCTTCAATAAGTCCAGGATTCAATTCTCAGAACCCATATGGAGCAATAATATCTGAAATCCAGATACAGAATATCTGATGGCCTCTTCTGCTACAAAAGATCCTACATGTAGGTAGGGCACCTAAGCTCCTACAATCACATACAATTACACATAAATAATAAAAATGCTAAAAACCTTCAAAAATTTCATAAAAAGTAAACAAATGAGGAAAACCATTGGCTGTCTCTCGAACACAAAGCCCAAAAGGTCCAAGGCTTAGGGGACAGGAGAAGAGGAGACAAAAGAAAGTGCCAACTCCTGTAAACAGGAGGGTCCTCCTGGTTACAGAGCAATAAACACAGTTAGGCATGCGTCTTTGTTTTATATCCTGTTATTCTAGAGACAATCACCTATCTATTGGTATGAATGCATACTAAGCATATGCTTTTTAAAAACAGTCACATTGTGAATATTCTTGGGTAAAGTTACATGCCGAACATATTCTTCTCTTGCCTCCCTTCCCATTTCTCACCTCCTTATGACCCTGTTGGTCCCCTGGGTCCCTTTACATTTTGGTTTTGATTCTAATTCTATGTCATATGTACATATACAATTTTAGGTATCTCCATGAAATGTAAAAGCAGATAATTTTCTACGTGGGAAAAAAATTTTTCAGAGAGATGTGAAGTGGTAGAAACTTGGATGCGCTGACTCGTGCTTCTGCCTCTGTACTTCAGCGGTGGGCACACTGTCTCCATCGCCTCACATTAGAAATTCTAGTCCATGGAAAGCATGGGCCAAGGATTGGAGTACAGTCTTAGCGAATGTGTGAAGTTGCTGTAAGCGAAAGCCATCATTTCTTCTCAATTACTTCATAATTTAGAGAGGGAGAGAGAAGATGAAGAGAGAATAGGCAACGGTTCATTTCTTCACTTTGATTAATCTCACCTGAAACTTCTTTATTTCTTTTGTTGGCTCTTCTATTCAATTGGTGCCTTATAAAATAAATTCAGGCATATTTTCCTAGGGCCACTGAGTACCTGGCATGTCACGGGGTCTCTAGATATTGTGGAGCTAGGCTCTTTATTAGAAAATACTCAACTTACATGTCTAGCACTTACATAAAAAAAAAAATTTTTACCAGTCAAGATGGAAATCAGCTTGTTTGAGAGACAGGGAAGCGCTTGAGTTAATTTCAGCTCTAGCCAGAGCTAAAACAATGTCGCCATAAATAATGCCAGTCCTACCCAGAAAAGCCAAACCTGCATCAAAGGCAGGAGGAGTGCCCTGGTCACACGCATCAGGGCACAAAGTATTAAGTTCCATTGGGGGGAAAAACCTCAGTTTCCTCTCTTTTAAAGAAGAGAGTGACCTAAAGTGCTCAAGCACCACTGAAATGAAGAAACTGTTTGATGTTCAGCCAAGGGACCTGGAAGAATGAAGGAGCCCAGGCAATCATGCCCAAGTGTGTTAAGAATATGGAAGTCAAGTCACTCCCACAAGGATTTTGCTTCTCTGTTAACTATCATCTCCTGGTTTCTTTCTTTTTTTTTTCTTTTCTTTTCTTTTCTTTTTTTTTTCTATTAGATATTTTCTTTATTTACATTTCAAATGATATCTCTTTTCCCAGTTTCCCCT
>JADRCD010178456.1:12910-30077 GCA_019843815.1 Montemys delectorum
CCCCCCTCCCCCTGTTCATCAACTCACCTCTGTTAACCACTATCTCCTTGTTTCTTGAAAAGGGCCTACTGTGTATTAAATGTTCAAAACACTTTTCAGAATTACAAAAAAAAATGATCAAAAGCAATGATTTAGAGGATAGGGGACTACAGTAGTAAACTATGATATCAGTGGTATACAGGGTGCAAATTTCAGAAACATGATTATGCTATAGTTTTGGAAAAGTCAGTTTTTAACAAAATGCTCCAAAAATGGAGCAGATATTATACTGGAATGATCTCCTCCCCATTAAAGAGGAGAGAGCAGTGACAGTATATCCAGAAACTGAGTAGCCATCTGTTAAGGCTACCCTACCTATGGAAGGACTGTTTGCATCATGGAATGTCACAAACGTTTCATTTTTCTGCTTTTTGCCATTTCTGTAGAGGAAGTCTGGTGAGATAAATCAGAAGCCTGGAATGAGGACCTGTAGCCATCTGAGGGGCCATAGCCAAAGGCCTTGGCGGGGAGGGGGGTGGGCAGCAAATGCAGGTGTGTAAAGCACATGCAGCATTGGCGAGCAGTCCAAATTCCGGAGTTCCACCTCATCTCATTTCTCAAGCCACTGACTCCTGTCTACTTTCCTTCCTACTGGACTCATTTTCTTACCATAAAAACATTTAAGTATCTATTTAAAAATGATTCCCTATGTGCAGCCACTTTTCCCTCTAATGTCCACTCAATCTCCCCCTCTCCCCATGGAAAATTTAAACTTTATGCAATGCCTCTCTCTTCTTGACTGTACAATATGCACACCAGCAAGATTCTCAGTGAGCCATCAGTGAGACTGCTTCAAATGTCTATCAACAGTTGGATCATAACAGAATGGATAGATACACTATAGCGTATGTGCGCATTTAACCGCATATCCCACCATATGTGTGAATGCGTTCATAGCATGCATATCACTCACCAGAGGAAGGAATGGGCTTTGAATGGCATAGCCAGAGCTTCCAAGAATTCCCTGAGTTTTATGTTGTGTGAAATAAGCAACCAGGAAAGTCAGTGCGATGGAAGTCAGACGAAAGGTGTGGGACAGTGCTTTTTGGAGAAGACCACTTGTTTTGCTGTAGTAGAAAGGTCTGGAATTGGGAAGAGCTGGTGCTAAGCACTATCATCTGTCATTTTAAAATGGTGGATTTCATGTTATATGACTTTTACTTCACACGATTCTTGTAAAATCTAAGTCCAAGCCCCACTCCCACCTCCGTGTCTCCATCACCCTCTCATACTAACCTCCATCAGGCCTCTCCTCCTGTCTTTTCTCAGTATGATCCTGTTCTGAAGTCAGATCATGTCCTCCCTCTGCTGAAAGCCCTCCAAAACTCTTTACCTCTTCTTAATCACAGCCAAAGTCCTTATAACGGTCTACAAAACCTCACACAAAGGGGCTGTTACTACAGTAGCCTCATTTCACCTCAGCCCCTTCCTGTCTCCACTCCGGTCAGCCAGGCACTCTCCCTCAGGCCCTAATAAGAACTGTTTGCTGTCTGTAATGTTCTTGCCCCCAGGATCTATAAACACATAAACTATAAAATATAAATCTATTGTATTGAACAATACAATAACAAAATTTTAACTTAGTTTTCTTATATCCTGACCATGCTACTTAAAGTGCCAAAGCACACACTCTCCATTTCCTGGCCCTGCTGCATCTGTCTCACGGCACTGAGTTCTGACAAATATACATAGAGACTGATTGATGCTGGCTATGAGGACAGTCAGATAGAAAGGTTTTCTTTGACCTTATGAGGATAGCTCTGTAAAAATATTTGGGAGCCTGCCTGTAAGTTTGGATAAGCTCTTCCAAATTGCTCAAGGCTGGGGATGCCTGAAAAGGAGCTAAAATAGGAAACATACACCTGGACAGGCTCGCCATCATTTGTATTGATGAAACAGGGTCTAGGATACACCCAAAGCCTTAGAAAAACTTCCAAATGGGACATAATGTCTAAATGACCATGAAAAGAACAAAGGTCTGCATTTTTTATTTGTTATATAATTAATTATATTGTTCTAAGAAAAGAAACATACCAGGGCTTATAAGCTGGCTTGGCAGGTAAAAGCACCAGGGATTCTGGCCTGAGGACCTGGAGACAGGAGAATCAGCCAGAGGCAAGGGCTAGCTAACCTGGAGAACACAGTGTGACAGAGACAAGGCAGGCCCTGCCTCAACAGGGTGGAAAGAGAGGCAACTCCAGAAAGTTTTCCTCTGAGCTCCAAGCATAGTCCATAGTGATTGTGCACAAGCTCGCTCACACACAGACACACAGACAGAGTACTGGGGAGGATGGGGGCAGGATGTAAACACATAAAAACAAATAAATAAATCATTTTAAAACTATGTTTTTAAAAAGGCCCTGACTTCTAAAAACAAAAATGCTACTGTCATGAGAAGATCTTTGAAAATTGATCACCAAGCATGCACCCAGCTGCTTATCAAAAGCACAGAGAACAGTCTCTGTGCTTTGTGCCATTTCCCACAATCTATCTCATGCCAGTGGACCATAAAGGCCTGCTTGGCTTTATCAACAAGAGCTTTATAAAACTATACAGTTGAAATATTTTACATATTAAATAAGAACAGAATTTACCAAAACAAGTCTTTGTTAAAATTTGGTGAGACATATCATTCAAAGACACTAAAATCATTTTTAAAAAATAGTACAGCAAGTGCTTGGGGGAGGATGGCTTAGTCAGTAATAGAGCTTGTCACCTAAGAGGACCCAAGCTTCAATCCAGGTATTGTTAAAAGCTGGACCCAGGAGCAAGCAATTGTAATGGTGGCAGGTAGAGACAGGCAGATCCCCAGTCCACACTAGCTACCCAGTCTACAGCAATCTGCACCAACCTCAGTTCATTGTGCCATGGCAACCAAGGTGGAAAGCAACGGAGGCAAACAGCCAAGGATGACCTTTGTCCTCTATAAACACATGCATTCCCATATACATACCCCCTTTACACAATAGCATGCAGACAGACAGACACACACACACACACACACACACACACACACACACACATACGCGCGCGCGCGCAAACACCAAAGTGTTCTAGCCCTATATATACTCCTACTAAACACATTAAAACTATGTCATCATGTTGTCTGCAGCTAACATCCTTCAGCCCCATGTTAATGCAGAACAGGCCTGATCAACAAGCCAACTAATCTGAATGAAATCCTATGGAGTTGAACACAATCGTCACGAGCTGCCCAGAGGCCGTGCAACAGTATGGATTACTGAACATGCTCCTGGTAATTGCTGGTTGCTATTTCTGTTAACCAGCTCTGGAGGGGCTGACTTGGTGAAACCCATGCAAGACATACAAGGAAATCCCTCTTGCCAAGCATACTGAAAACCCTCTAATCCTCTGAAATGCCAAGCTGGTTACTGTTGCTGTGTTATATACTGTGGACATGAGATAGAAAATTAAGATAGTAATTACATTATTTTCAAGTGATTCACTCCCACAAAGTTTTTGTCAAGTTTAGTGGAATTTAAATTAAATATTATCTTCCAGAGCTCAATATTTTTCCTGATAAGTAGGCATGCATAAATTATTGAGTGAAAATTATTAAAAGACATATAGATAGATAGATAGATAGATAGATAGATAGATAGATAGATAGATAGATAGTAGAGAGAGAAAGAGAGAGAGAGAGAGAGACAGAGACAGAGACAGAGACAGAGACAGAGACAGACAGAAGGAGAGAGAGGGGGTATTATTTATGTGATGGTCTCCAAATTTTCCCAGTATCATGTAAATTGGTATGTCAGGAGAGGAAGTGGATCTCCTATAAGCTTGATACAAGACACCTGGATACGTGGACTAGTTCCCTAAAACGTCCCCCATCTCTGTGGTGGAACTTTTTTTTTTTTTTTTTAATTATCAGCATCATCAGAACTAGGTTAGGAAAAAAACTGAGTTTTAATTCCAGGTCTGCAGCTATCAGACTAAGGAGCTATGTAATCATGGGCAAGCCTATAATCTCTCAGAGCTCTAATTTGCTTGTCTGGAAAATGAGAGAGTTGGTAATAAGTGCTTTGAAACTGGAATAGGAAAATGTAAAGTAAAAATGACTCCCTAAACACGATAGATCTGATCCTAATTCACGGAGGCAAACATATATCTCATAGGATTGAAAACTGCTTTGTACCAGAAAGGAAGGAACAAATATAGAAAGCATTACAAAATTACATGCTGATGAAGATCTTAAAATGAAGTAACAGACTTTAAATCTTAAAAAAACAAAAAAGAAAAAACTTTTTTATCCTACAAAGAACATTTTTTCCAGGGCTGGAGACAATAGTTCAATGGGCAGAGTATTTCAGTGAGGACCTGAGTTTGGATCTCCAGAAAAGAAACACAGTACTGAGCACCTATAATCTCAGTACAGAGAGTTGGCAGAGGAGAAGCAGAAGCGGTGGACACTTGCACTAAAGCTAGCCTGACATAACCAGCAGGAACAGGAAACACACAGTCTGAAGCAAGTGAGGCAAGGGCCAACGCAGGAACTTATACCACGGCAAGGCGGGCACGCACGCGCATGCACACACACAAACTTAAAAAAGAACATTAGTATTCATCTCCCAAATTCTATTTTTTTCCTTTGACCTGGAAATTCTACTTTGAACAAGTTCCAGAAGATGCTGTCCCTAAAGAAACATTAACTTTCTCCGGAATCTTCAGAGCACCACTATGAATCAGAGAAGAAAATTGGAAACAACCTGTATGTTTAAAAATAGACACACAGCTAAGAAAAATCTAGTTTTGCTAACAACATAGAACTGAAGCCTATGTAAAATGGCTATATAGCCATTTTTTAAAAATTATGGACTCTCTTTAATGAGCCGAAGTATTCACATAATATAACAGGAGAGGAGAAGGCTGAGTGTTAAGAAACATCACTCTCTTCATGGTTTTACAAAATACAAACACATGAAATCTGGTAGACACTGGAGTATCTAACTAGTTTTTGAAATTTGTTGCCTCATGAATGAAAGGGAAGATGGGGACGAGTTGTTCTTTGATGACTGTCCATGCCACACACCATGCTCTTCTGTGGCTTCTCTAATGTCATCTCAGGTCTGTAATGTGAGCTTAATACTTTCCAAGCACGTTCATGAAGATTATACTCAACTGTTGAAAAATGAACAGCAACCTACCCCTAAACACCAAGACTCTCAGGTCTTTTATGAACTTTTATATGTCACACATGTCCTGTGACATCATAACTTGCAATGGGTGAACCACTGTCCTCTCTGAAAATCTCATCAATAAGGAACTAAAGGAAATACCAAGAATGATGTTGTTGAATACTGAAAACACAGAATTAAAATGACTGGCTAGAATAAGGGAACTGATGCTAACATGTATGCTAACAGGATTGAGAAAGGAATGTTCTGCCACAAAGGCAAGGCAGCAAAATGAAAATAAGATCAAGTTTAATGGTGGTAACTCTTAACATTAACCTTCATATGGTAGAACACCCCATCTGCCAAAGGCTTGGGAAATGGTCAAGGACATCCACAGACAATTGTTTCCTTAAACTTTACAGATCACTAGCACACAGCAAAACCAATCTCCCTCCCTGGCTTAGCAATGCTGTATGTATAAAGTAAATTGAATTACTGCAGTATCCAAACTAATGCATTTAATTATGGGATGGCATTTGGCTTCCATGAATGGCACAGCTTTGGATTATCAGCCTACGAAAGACTCCAGCAATATATAGAAGATAAAAGCTTGCAAGCATTTAAGGTCAGATCTCTGACAGGAAAATAATTGGCGACTCTTGGAAAGACAAGAAGTCTGAGTGAATTTCTTCCTTTCCCAAAGTTACTCTTTACACTAGTGGGCATGTTAAAACAGAATGCCCTGAGCTTTCAGATGGTGGTGTGTTCTTTAACATCTTCTAAGAAAGATAAAGAAACCAGCAGTGGTAGAGCCTGAGGAAAACAACACACTATCACATATGTTTCTCTCACGATGGATGACTGGAGTTGAAAGACAAAAATATTTTGGATCTTTCATAATTGCAATGTCAACAGAAATCACGAATGTCTAGGTTATAGTAGAAAGACATGAGCAAAAAGCTAAGTCCTAGTTCTTCTGTTACTAGCATTATTAAATAACTAGAAAATGAGCTCTCATTTTAAAACTATTCAAAATGCCCAACTAATTAATTTTAAGTCAATGGTTTCACATGACAGACTATGTACCTATTTGTAGTAAACAAATTAAAGGCTCACTAAAAAAAAAAAAAATCAATTATGGAGTATTTTCTCACTAAACAGGTCTTAGGATACTACTTAGTAATTTACAGATTCAAAGAACATGGAAAGTATGCAGGACTCCAAGATTCTCATTGAGATAACGTTGACACACTGTGATTTGAATTAAGCCACCATCAAGTCACCCATTGCCTACTAGATATAAGAGAGATCCAGTGCTGTGACAGTCTAACATGCGCTCATTAAAAGAGCATGTAATGAGGCAGGGACAGGGGGATGCTTTTGAGAAAATTAAAAATCAACTTCAGAAAGACCACAGGGGTGGGTGCAAACCATAACTTAAATAGAAATTAAAATAGAATGTAAGTTGCAGGAAAGAACTTCCTTAGCTAAGAGGCCATTTACATTTCAAAGTCCTCTTCCTCCAGGATTCTTAGGTATTAGAGCCCCAGGTTTGTCACTGCTATGGAGACACTTCAATTAAGGCTATGTGTGCTAGAGCTCTGTGCAAATTAATTAGCTGAGGTTAGCAGACTTTCTAAATGCAGTTCTCTCAGACACCCTTAGAGATGTGCAAGATTTGCAAGGAAGGAAAATGTAAACGTGACTCACTGATCAATCCTTGCTTTCACATTTCACTAGCACTTGTGTAAGGATAAATGTTCTCATGGCGATTCTTCAATGCTAGTAACCTGGCTTTCATTTGTTTCCCACAGCAACTAAAGGCAGGGTCTCTAAAGTTTGCTTTTGGTAGGTTTTATTTCTGATTTTGATCTAGTCTTGTTGGCAAGAGTTCTCATACAGTAACCATAACGAACGTGATCATATTTACATGGAAAATGAGTCTATATTTGAGATTCACATATGCTCTATGTAGATGAGCTTTCTAGTACTTTCTATGAACAATGTCGTAACAAAAACACAGATTTCATGTTCCCATCTAAGACTCTACTTGTTGAATTTGTTCACTAAAACGTGGCTGAATTTTAGAATTGAGTATGTTTTTAATTCAAGTTAATATTGGTAAGGCCATTTCTGAAATTCAAAGAAATCATTTTGACCCTTAGAATCAGATTTCTAATTAAGTATCGTTCTTCAGACCACACGAAATCTATGCAGAAAAAGCAAAGAAAGCAGCTGTATGAAGTTTCTTAGGGTAAACTGAACAAGGAAGGAACATGAAATACATAAGCTTGCCAACAATGTACATGGGAAATACATAAGCTTCTCTTTAGTCCTGCGATAAACTCCCTGGGGTCTCATTAGGGAGACTGAAAATATCAAACTCCCTCTGCCACAGAGATGATGCAGAGACATTCTGAAGCATCTGGACATACTGTAAAGACAAGCGTTTCTTTTAAGATACTACCATTGAGAAGGGGTTGTCCTTCGTGCACATCCTTTGGTAAAACTGCGCTGTAAACATCTTCAGGAAATCCAGTCTTGCATAATGCAATTTCTCCAGAAGCCTCCACAGACGCCTGCAACACAAGAGAAAAATGTGGGCAATGATTGCTGCCTCCTTCTACTAAGAAACAGTCCACTTGGCATCCAGCCCCATTTTTTCAACTATCTTGTACAAATAACCTCTGTTTCTGAAGGGTTACAATTAGAATGTAGAGGGCAAAGGGTTAATCTTTTTGATAATTGGAGTGGAAGGAACAAATCCCACTTGTCTATTCCTATAAAATCAACATAATACACATTCCAGGTTTTTCTAAGGACTGACCATTTCCATTAAAATGGCCATTGTGAATGAAGAGGGCCAAGAGGGTATGGAGCTAGGAGTCAGCCAAATAGTGCCTGGGGCCCACACATCACCCATAGTAACTAGAAGGCTCATGGAAGAAAAAAAACATACATTCAAGTATATACATTTCTAACCAGTTCTTCATGAAGCTTGCTTCAACACTCTTTGTTGACGGAAAAATGTTATAATAAACTCACTGCATGCTAAGTCAAACCAAACAGTGTCGAGTATAGAATCCTTAATTCAAAGAATAGGGCTATGTTAAATCATTTCAGTTAAGATTCTGTTTTTATACTTAAGTAGTTATAAGTATTTTTGCATCTTTGTCTCAATCAATATATAGTTACTCACAGGGCACTTAAAACTCAGTTGCTCAAAGGGGTGCTGAATTTACCATCAACATCCGTACTACTACGTCGGGCTTCATTGGTCCAGTCTCAGGATGTCTAGACCTTCCCTATTCTTATTAACTACAGGATGAAAGTTCAAGACCAGGAGAGGAAGAATACATAAAGTTCATCAACTGTTCAGTAGACAGAGTGTTAAGAACAATCCTTAGCCAGGCGCTGGTGGCACACGCCTTTAATCCCAGCACTTGGGAGGCAGAGGCAGGAAGATTTCTGAGTTCAAGGCCAGCCTGGTCTACAGAGTAAGTTCCAGGACAGCCAGGGCTACACAGAGAAACCCTGTCTCAAAAAAAAAAAAAAAAAAAAAAAAAAAAAAACACCAAAAAAAAAAAAACCACACAAGACAAACAACAAACAAACAAAACAAAAACCAGTCCTTAATAACACAACAAGTCAGAAAGAAACCATCACTGATTCCCAGCCCCAATCCCAAAGACAGACTCCAAATAGGTGATTAGATGAAGCAATGCAATCTATTTTCTTAATTAAAAGAACCCTTGAATTACACATATGAAGTTTGGAAATAGTGATGTTGCAAAAAGCCACTCGTCTAATAGCTAATCTGCTCTTTTCATGTCTAAGGAAATAAAAAAAGTAAACAAATTTACCATGTACTCAATACTGCACAGTATTTACACTCCAAATATTATTAGAAGCAGCTAGAGAGATTGCAGTTTAGCTTTTTGGTGGTAGATTTTGATGGTCATCCAGACAAACCTGTATCCCATTGCAATGTTAGGGATCAGCCTCTTCACGCACAGCACACACTTAAAACCATGAGGGTAGTATAGGACGATAATCTCTGGACTAGGGAGGTAGACATAGATGCAGAAGTCCTCAGCTTCTACACCTTTAAGCACCTTTTGTGGGTTTTAAGCAATCATTGCTGGGTGGTTTTAATATCTACTTACTGAGGGTGGAGTGAGTCATGCTGAAATATCTATGTTCATCTGAACCTAGGATGTCATCTCAACCAGGAGTCAAAGGTCACCCTCAACTACATAGCAAATTTGAAGCTAGCCTGGGCAATATAATATATACTTGTATATACTTGTATGTATGTATATACATGTATGTATACGTGTATATATGTGTATGTATGTATCTATGTATCTGTGATATACATCATTTTTCAGTTTTTAAACTAATGAAATCAATATGTTAAACGAACACTCAGCACTCAAGTAAATATAATCTTCTAGAGAGATTTTGTCATTACCTTTTCAAGTACAAGGTTAGCACATTTTCCCAGACTCATGCTGGGCTGGTATCAGGTCTGAGATTTGTAGAAACTAACTTGTTGGCAAGAGGACCTACCCAGGCAAGGCAAAGCTACTGCTGAAGCCTCTTGTACTAATGGAAACAGCTTTTGGATGTGGAAGGTTCTCTAATGTAACCCACACTTAATGGTGGACTGTTCTACATTAAGGTTTCTTGGCCAAGAGTGTTTTTGTCCCATTAAGCATCCAATAATGTCTCAAATTTTAGATTGTCACAGTGTGGAGGGGCAATGCTGGCTTCTAGAGATGGAGAGACCAGGGATGCTAATAAACAGTGTCACACCCAAGACAGGATTCACGATGATGTATTTAACTCAAATATACCAAAAGCCAGAGTTGTATGTTACATGACAACGCACAACAAAGGGGTGTCTACCTACCCTTCATAGTCCCATATATGAAGCCCATGATCTCAATTAGCCCATTAAAACTTTGTTGTGACACCTCCCTTATCCCTTACCTGGACGAAACTCTGGAAATCAGATGCAAGAGAAAGAAATTCTCCCTCTAGCTCACTGTGTATCTGAAAGAAGCTGAGAACTCCACATATTCATGTATGTGCATGGTTCACGGGTGAGCAAGGTTTTCTTCTATGTAGGTCAGACAGCAAGTTTTTGAGACCTGCTGATCTATTGCAAGTTCTCAACTTTGCTGCCGAGACTCACAAGCAGCCAGCCCGTTGGCAAATGAATGAACAACACTACACCAATTCCAGTGAACCTTGATGTTCAGCATAAACACACTGAACGATGCAGGAATCGTTTCTGACCATGCAAAAGCACAGAACTATCTGTTTCACATCCTTGGGATAACTTAAGTTTTAGACAACATTGGTTTCTCAGTTGATTATCCTTAAGACTCTGGGGCGGGAAGAATACCAGGAATTTACAGATGAGCAAATTGGTTCTCACGGGAAGTGAAATACCCAAGACCACACTACCACATAGCAAAAGAGGCAGAGTTCTAACTCTGCTGCTTTTCCAATTTTAAAAAAAAAAAATACAGCCCTTTGGAAAAGCTGGTTCTGAGTGTTCATTTGCCACCGGAAGCAGAATGAGGCTCAAGAGCTCAAAGCTCTTAAGGGTAGATGTGTTTGGCCCCAGAGTATAGATAGGAAGGCTCAGAGGAAGGAGTCTTGAGGTCTCCCAACAGAGGCAAAGCAGAGGGGCCTGGCAGGGAACTGTGGCAGGAGCTCACTGTCTGAGCTAAAGTGAAACAGCAAGAAACAGCACATGCCCGGGGAATGACAATGAGCTCCCGGTGGTTCAACCCAAGAAGCAAGGCAAGAAGTCAAAAGCTGAAGCTGCGGAGTATCACACAGTCAAATCATAGACATCTGGGAGCCTGGGGTAATCCTACAGACTAGGACAACGGGGATGGTTTTGTGACCAGGAACACACCAGCAAACTTTATTTGATAGTGAATTCTCCAACTTGCTTCATGGGAAATGGGGTTGGGTGAGGAGTGAGAGCTGGAGAGACCCCTTTGCATGCAGACTTCAATAAGGGCTGGGAATGAAGAATGGGCAAATTTTATCAACATTCAGTTAATTAAAATCAACAGCCCTTTGTGAGAACAAGGGCTCCCAGATGGAGGAGGTAAAGAGACTTGCCTTCAGACCCAGCAGAGTGACTTTGAACATCGGCGCCACAAACTGGAAAAGATCATCACAAAATTAGAGTGCCAGGAAGAAAGTGCTAAAGAAGCAGAAAAGAATGGGGAGATTAATCTAGCCATAGAAGTCAAAGAGGACTCCGTAGCTCAAATGACATTTAGGCCTTGTCTGTAAAAATGATTATAAATTTTCCAGGAGGAAATAAAAAAAAAAAAAAAAAAAAACAGTCCAGGCAAAAGATTACAGAAGAACGAAGTTCCCAGTGATTTGTGTTGAGCTTGTAGCCCACCACCCCAGCACTGGTAAGTCATAGCTTCCTGTCCTACTAGGAGTTTTCCTGTGAGGTTGATTTGGGCCTCCAGGAGCAGTCTGTTTTTACATTTAAGCCTCCCAACTTGATCTCAAGGAATTATTATTCCAGCTGGCTTTTGCACACCTCAGATTTGAACATCAAGACATTATCAGGAGACTCTCCCATGTCTTTATAAAGATGTTACTTAGATACTAGAGCAGACTACGACCGGATGTCCAGGTATAGCTCTTCCTGTGACTCAGGCTTAAGAGCCACATTCTTGAGAATGGTACCCACATTTGAATCCTGAATGCTGAATGTTTATCATATGTAAATTCAATACACCAGGCTGCCTGACTGTGTGTGCCCAACCAGTTGCTACTGCTCTGAGACCCTCAAAACATCCTAATTCCTCATGTGAAAAATGAGAGTACTAAAGATAGTGCCGACTCTTAGGACAGGTGTGAGGACGAGCTGTTAGTCAGAATGGAATTAGCAGTGCTAAGATACCATGCCTCTGACTCATGGGTTATCTGCTCCACAGCCCAGCAGTTCCCAAGCTGGTTCAGGTTGGCACACCATCTGGTACCTTTGTTTAAATACAGATTCTTGTAACCCAAGACTCACTACCACAGGATCTCAAAGAATTTGAGTAGGTATTTAACAAGCAGCTGTTTTTACAATCATCTCTCAACTTAGTTATCTTTTGGTTCTGGTATTCAAGATTAACAAGTTAGCAACAAGAAAAGGAAATAACGAAATGATTACTTTTATGTTATTTATATTGCTTTTAAAATTGTGTGTATGCGTACATGCACAAGAACATGCCTGCAGTGCATGAATGCTTCTAAATGTGACAGAAAGAGAGTGGCTTGTTCTGTCACTTTCCTTATTTCTGAAACATGGTCCCTTAAGAATCTGGCTGGCAGCCAGCAAGCCCCATTCATCCCTCCTCTCTGGCCCCAACAGTTACAGGATTATAGTCAGGAATACAAGCATACCAGGCTTTTCACATGTGAATCTGGGAATCTGAACTCAGGTCCTCATGTTTTTGAAGCAAATATTTTCACCCACTGACCTATCCCTCTAGCACCTACTCTATTCACACACTGTTCTATTGCTGTGAAAAGGTCGCCATGACAAAAAGAGAGAGAGATACAGGGCTTGGCATGGACTCTTGAATCTATAAAAGCCTGACTCTTATGACACACTTTCTCCAACAAGACCATGCCTCCTCATCCTTGTGATTCTTTCAAATAGTTCTACTCTCTGGGGACCAAATATTGAAATTTATTAGCATATGAGGGCCATTCTCACTTAAGCCATCACAACTCCTATCTCTATTCTTTAGAACGTAATTGTGAAAAGCATTCTTTGTTTTGTTTTTTTGTGACAGTGTCTCACTATGTAGCCACAGCTGGCCTCAAACTTACTATTTAGACAAGACTGATATCAAAGTCAGAAATCTGCCTGTCTCTGCCACCCAAGTGCAGATATAAAAGAGATAGACCACCATGCTTGGCCTGAAAAACATTCTTCAAGAACAGAATAGAGTAAGAATTCCCCACTTAGGGCAAAAACAGCCTTGATTGTCAGCAACAGCAAATAGTCAATAATCATTCCCAGGGCAGTGTCCATATGTTTTACAGAACTCATAAGTTTTTCAGTAAACTCATAAGTTTACTGCCTCACCTGACTCTCCTCCTGTGTCCTCTGAGGCGGGCAAAGGCACCAGCATCTCTATTATTTGGTTTAAAACTGACACCTTCTGTTGTTTTGCTATTAATAGAGAGATATCACCTCACCCCCCATCCTGCTATCACTCTCTTTTGCACTACTGCTCAAAAATGACAAGCAGCTGGCCAGTCCTCAGACGACTAGGACAAAATTCACGCTGGTCAGATGATCTGAACTCATTTACTGCCGCTCTGCACTCTCACACAATCAGATCACCTATCTCGAGTTTCAATTTCCTCTTACAAGTCTTTGCTCTCCTCTTCCTAGCTGGAGATCGACCTCCTTGTCCATAGCAGCAGAAGTGGAAGAGAAGTTGAGGAGTTCGGCTTGCCTATCACCATTAGTCTCTCTCTTCTGATTCTGAACTCACAGCATGGAGGCTTTTTGACCTTGTTAAATTTTTCCACTGCCTCTATACCATGTACTTTAAAACCTGAATCTATTTCGTTAAGTTTCTGTTCTGTGGATCAGTTTTTACTCTCCTCTTGGGGCTGGACCTGCTTTCTAACTTTCCCCACTCTTGAATCCAAGCGTTTAAATATCCTGAGCACAGTGAACTGATTCTCCAGCCACCTTATCTCTGCCTTATACTCGATTATTTATGATGATTCCTAAAAGTTTCACATTTGAAAGCAAACCCATACCTTGAAGACCAATTGCATTTTCTAACTAAAAGAAGTCTAGTTTGTGTTATCATAAACCCTTAATCATCAGGAGGTGTCTCCTCATTTCTTCTTTTTAACCCTTCAGATTCCTATGATAATAGTCCATTCAGAAGACCATGGAGACTACCATATGCAGGTGCACGGACTTTTCCTTAAAACACATCTCCCCCTACTCTTTACACAAGGAACAACAGCCATGTGTAGAATGCTAAGAATGAAGGGCCTTTTCAAAGCTACAAAGGCTCAGCCCAGCCCCCACTCTCTGATATCCCAATGTTCAATTATACAGGCTCATCTATGATTCAGCTTCCTCCTTTGCAATAGTAATGGTGATGATGAGGATGATGAGGATGATGATGATGAATATAATAATAACAATAAAACTTTTGGACTTTTATTAGATTGTAGTTAAAAGCAACAAAGAGCTTAAAGATAATCATATATCCACTACAAAGCCAAGGTTAACTAATGTTATACTGTTATTATTTTTCTTTTGTATTGTGAGGATTCGGTGTCTTTGTTCTATGAAATATGTTCTATACTGTGGGTCTGCACTTCACCTTGCCACACTAGGGTGCTGGGATCGGTTCACGGAGTCATTAGGCTACTAATGGGTGCTGGGCTTATGGTGACACACGGCTCATGGGAAATGAAACATAGCATAAAATGGGGATCCCAGCCCATTTTTCTCCTGAGGAGAAACTGCAGGCTGGGTTGATGGGAACCACGAGCAATTGAGAATAGGGATGAGAGGTTGCAGACCTGTGATGATCCCAGGCTGGAGGAAATCCATCTTAGCTCAGGGAGGGTGCCTGGAGTGTGGAGGGGGCCTTCCGGGGGAGACTTAAGTCTTTGCTCTCAATGAAGAAGGCTTCCCCCCATGGGGTCCCTTGAGGAAGAAGGCAATCCATGCTTGTCCAAACTGTTTATTTATGGGGGAAAATGGATGCATACCACATACTCAGGGTGGATTGGGATCCTTTTACAGGAAGGAATGTCCAGGAAGGAAAGCTTATTGGGTAAACCCTCTGGGCTACTCCACCTAGATACCTCAGTAGCATGGAGAACTCTGGACTCCGTGCTGTGTGACCAGTTGTCATGGTCCTCTTAGTGGGGCGTCTTGGTCAAGTGCTCTAGGACAAGAATCTGGTAGGGAGCAGGTTCAAACGCCTACCCTTCTCAATTATGAGGACTGCCAGGGTTCCTTGATTGGCTTGATGCTACCAGTTCTTCTGTCTAGTGACATGGTTCCACTTGTCCCACACTGTATACTACGTCTCCTACTTGAGACACAGTTTTTCTTTTATTATTAAAAATAGATTATTTTTTCATACAATATATTCAGATTACGGTTTACCCTCTCCCTCTACTGGTCTCATTTCCTCCTCACCTCCTCTGCCTTCTGGAACCACTCCCTTTCTGTCTCATTAGAAAAGAACAAGCTTCTAAGAAATAACAACCAAAGATGGCAAAATAAAATATAGTAAGATAAAGCAAAACTATCACATCAAAGTTGAGCATGGCAACCCGACAGGAGGAAAAGAATACCAAGAGCAGGCACAAGAGTCGGAGACCCACTCATTTTCACAGTCAGTAGTCCCATTAAATACTAAAGTAATAACTACAATAAACACAAAGGACCTGATAGAGACCCATGGGGTCCCTGTGTTTTCAGCTTCAGTCTCTGTGAGCTCATGCGTGCCTTGCTTATTTGATCGATCAGAGGGTCTTGTTATCCTGGTATTCTCCCTCCCCTCTGGCTCTTAACAATAGTTCTGCCTCATCTTCTTTGCATTCCCTGAGTTCTGAGTGGAGGGATTTGATGGAGACCTCCCATTTAGACTCTCTCCCCATAATGTCTGGCTGTGGGTCCCTGCATCTGCTCCCATCTGCTGCCAGAGGAAGCCTCTTTCATGATGACTCGATAAGGTGCCAGTCTACAAATACAGCAGAATATCACTAGGAATCATTGTATTGGTATTTTTTTACCAGAAGTATTTGATTTTACCCTACATCTCTGGGCTATCTAGTCTCTGGTTCTTGATTATACAAGCTGTGTCGGGTTGGGGTTTCTTCTCCTAGATGAGGACTTGAGTCAAATTGGGTATTGGTTTGTTACTGCCACAAGTTCTGTCCTAGCATTACCCTAGCATAGTTTGCAGACAAGACAGATTGTAGGTCAAAGGTTTTGGGGCTGGGTTGGTGTCCATGTTTTCTTATAGTAGCCTGCAAAGTACATTCCTGCACTACAGAGACTAAAACATAGGGCTGAAGGCTCAACGTAGGCACCAGCTTCACTTCTCCATGTTCAATGAGTTGTGTGGGTGTTGTCATCAGCAGTGGAACCTACTGTCAGTTTGCAGAGAGCATCCCTTTGTCTTAGCAACAGCCTAGGTTATTTGGGGGATTTTGATGGAATGCTCTTGACCAACAATTCAACTGAATGCAACCCATTCCTGCCACTTGAAAATCTTTCTTATCTGACTGCAAGAGATGGCCAATCAAAACTTTGAGACATACTTTAAAAACAAACAGTAGAGGGTCTAGGATAGGTTCCATATGTACAGTATAGGTTTACTCTACACAATGCAGTGCATTCCACCACCGTCCTCAGCAACAAAAGAAAACAAAATTTAGAAAGTAGAAAGACTGTAAAGAAATAAAGGGTACTAAAACCAAGAATTAATTTGCAAAGTAGGAAGAAAGAAACAGAGTGGCATCTCTTTTGCAGTATGTGCTTTGGGGGTTTTAAGGTGCACAGAGTACGAGAAAGAGGGATACAACTATGGTAATATTTTCATTTCCATACCTTCCAAATTATATAAGCAAATATAAGCCAATTAATGAGGGCAGCATTAAGGTGGTTAGGTAGGTGCATAATAGAATAATAGAACTGTTTAAAGATGATTTCTGGATGACTGAATTTTAGTCATTTGTTAAACCCGTTTATCAGAATACAAATACATTTGTCAAATTTCTTATATTTCATGGGCTTTCATCCATGGTGTTGGTAGGTTGCAAGGTTTATTCTCAAGGGAGGATGACTGCTACTCTTTATATCTCCTGTGTCAGCAATGGCACTGAACTGTTCTTACACAGGCTCCTTTTGTGTGTGTGTGTGTGTGTGTGTGTGTGTGTGTGTGTGT
>JADRCD010178457.1:1506-17362 GCA_019843815.1 Montemys delectorum
TCTTTCTTTCTTTCTCTCTCTCTCTCTCTCTCTCTCTCTTTCTTTCTTTCTTTTTTCTTTCTTTCCTTCTTCCTCCCTCCCTTCCTTCCTTCCTTTCTTTCTCTTTCTTTCTTTCTTTCTTTCCTTCCTTCTTCCTCCCTCCCTTCCTTCCTTTCTTTCTTTCTTTCTTTCTTTCTTTTTTTTTTTTTAGGAAGGAGTGGTTTATTTCATTTTACATGTTACTACCCAAGGTTGTTTCTAAGTGACACTGAAATAATATCTTCAGGAGCTGGTAAAGTGCCTGCTATGGAGACATGAGGGCCTGAATTCAGATCTCTAACACTCATGTAAAATCCAGGCACGGCTGTGCACACCTCACTGATTCACTGAATCTGCAGTGTCTCAGCTACTACCCTCTTTTCAATGGATGTGATCAGTGCCTACCTCATATGTTATAAGCTTTCAGTGGTAATGTGGCTAGTATATAGTGCTATATATTGTTGCTATATAAGTAATTAAAAGAAAAAAAGAAAAGAATCAGTTTTAAGTCACAAGCCTGAAAAAGAGGATAAAGGGTAAGAGAAGCTGAATGCCAGGTGATGGAGCAGGAATGAGCCCCCAGGTCCGGAGCCAGAAGGTATCTGGGCTGGAAGTACAGCTTAGTCTGGAGGCTGATGAGGACTTCTGGCCACCAGCACTGAGGGTGAATGAAACCTGGCTCTCTTAAGTGGCACTAACCCTGAGCATCCTCCAAGGACGAGTGTTGAGGTCCTCAGCTCTGCCAGACTTGGCATCCCAAAACACACCCCACACCTCTATTTAAGGCAACAGAGCTCTCCAATGTTTCATTGCAATCTGAGGTCTATGAGTGTCTGTGCCTGCCCAGCTGTCACAGGGTGGAAGGTCGAGGTCACAGCCAAGCATGTGCCAGGAGAGGGTCTAGAGATCTTGTAACTGCTATCCATCATAGATGCTAAAATTAGTACACCCCACTCCTTCCCATTCCTCTTGACCCAACTCAGCTCACTTCTTTTTTGTCTCCAGGTCTGGCTTCCAAACATCGGTGGAAGGTCAGGCTTTCTACAGCCTCCAGAGGAGGGTGAGGCGGGGACTGTGTCCACTTAGCCTCTTAGGGTCCAAATGTCTCCCTACGTGGATAAAAATACATTGGAACTTGACTTAAAGAAAAATATCCAATAACACAGCAAAGTGTGTGTGTGTGTGTGTGTAGGACAAAGGTATTTAGACCATCAAAAAAATCACACACACACACACACACACACACACACACACACACACACACGTCAAAGACCAAACATATTCCACATCCAAATATTTACATTTATGATGGAACGAAAGAAGGGATTGAGGAATCTCTTTAATTTTTTATTAAAATCCTCTTAGCAGCTCATTACAAGAGACAAGTTCAGATCTCATTTGCCTTCAAAGAAGAGTTATACATATAGGTAGGAAGACCATAATAATGCCAGTCAAAGATACTAGGCATCTGAGGGTCTTGACCTCAGACTTTGAAATTAATTATAATGCACATTAGCAAAAGATAATATTTTAAAGTGTTTTCTGTAACTGTGAAGGAAGACTAGACAGATGTTCTCCAAGTTAGATATGGCTTGACCCTCCAGCATTTAGTGGTATTCTATTGTCACTGATAAACTCTTTGGGGTCCCCCCAAAATACACTCAAGAAAGAATTAGAGGACACATGCTCTAACTTTTTTTTCCATAGTTTTAAAAGATACAGGAAGCATTGCTTTTAGTAGTTCCAAGTCACATCTTCTCCAGGTACATGGGGTGACCTGTATGCCATGCCCTCCCACTTCTCAGAGGGAGACTGTTTAGACTAACCCATTCTTGAGATGATACTCTAGGCACTGCTGTAAAGAGAACATGCTCCTTTCTCTTGGCCTGGCCTCTGGGATTGGGGAGGTTGCATGGGGCTCATTCAGGACCCATCATGAGCCAAGCCACCTGCCTCAGCAGTGAGCTCCCATGGTGCCTGGACCCAGGTGCTGTGTGAGACACAAGAATGCCAGCTAGCAAGCTGCTGTCCCTTGGAGGCCTCCATCAGTCCCCATCAGTCTCTTGGGAGCCCACTCCGGCATGCACTTGAGTCAGAGGACTCTCCTGTGGAAGGAGGTTTCTGCCTGGGACTGATAGATTCCCACTTTCCTGAAGCAGACTCTTCATTATGACCATTCCAGCATGACACCTTGCCAAGCCCCTCAGGGGTCCCTGAAGGGCAGAGACTGTCATGATGCATCTTCTCAGCCTCTCCCTCAGAAACAACAGTCATAGAACCGAGCAGATCGATGAGACTGGCATTCAAAGGGTGAAGAACTCAGGCTCTGGAGCCATGCAGCCCAGGCCCAGGCCTGACTTAGCCATTTCCCAGCTCTTGATCTCAGGCTGGGACACTCAAGTTCAGTGACTGAGGTTTCCTTCACTAAATAAAGGTAACAACAAGACACGCCAGGCAGTGGGCAAGAGAGCTGAAGTAATGCACAAAAGTCACGGAGCATGACATTAGCACACAATAAATTCTAACCCCATTCATTATTTGTCCTTGGGGATTGAGCAAGTCTTCAACTTGCCCGAGCCTCAATTTTCTCATCTATTTAATGGGAAAGAATAGCACACTCCTAGGCTTACTGTTCCCTTCCTTTGGTAGCTCCCTCACACTGATACTTACACCCTGCTATTTGTGCATCTGTCAGTGCAGCAGATGCCCGTGGCAGGAGCCCAGTCTCTATTTATGAAGATGCCTGGGGCTTAAGGGTATCTGCAATATAGTAGGAGCTGTAATATAGCAGGTGCTCAGTAAATGCTCAATAAATGAAAGAGTAGTATTTTTTATCAAGGCTCAACCAAAGGAGGATAAGTAGGTGTGGTAAATAATACTGGTTGTCAGCTTGACCGGATCTAGAGTTCTCTATGGGACAAGCCTCTGGGCGTGGCTGTGAGAGAGTTTCCAGAGTAGAACTACAGATGGTTAACTATAACCATCCTGTGGGCTGAGGCCCAGGGTTTGCATATAAAGGAGAAAGAAAGCTGAGCACAGACATACATCTCTTTCTGCTTCCTGACTGTGGACACAATGCCACCAGCCCACCCAAGTTTCTGCCTCCATGCCTTTTCCCCCCAAGACAGACTGTATCCTCAAACTTTGTACCAAAGTAAACCCTTTCTTTGTTAACTTGCTTTGGTCAGGTATTTTGTTACAGTAACTAATATGGTAGATTCTACTGATAGTCAGAATGATGCAGTGTGTGTGTGTGTGTGTGTGTGTGTGCGTGTGTGCGTGTGTGCGTGTGTGCGTGTGTGCGCGCGTGCGTGCGTGTGCGCGTGTGCGCGTGTGCGTGTGCGTGTGCGTGTGCGTGTGTGTGTGTGTGTGTGTGTGTGTGTGTGTGTAGGACAAAGGCATTTGGACCATCAAAATAATCTGCAGGGTCCAAGGATGTAGCTTGCTTGCGTTTGATTCCCAGTACTCAAAAAGGAAAAACAAGAGATGGAGGAAATGGAAACCGGGGATGCTGCCCTGACTTCATCCTCACCATCTGTGTGAGCACGCAGAGAGCTGCATTCTCTGAGTTTCTCTCCTGTGAAATAAAGAATGACTTGTCCCCTCAGGAAGGCCAGGCCACTCTTGGCCAGCATCTGGTGCTAATGCCTGGCTCACAGCAGGGACCCCCTCATCTTTGCTCTTGTGATCTCTATGGACAGAGTGAACAGACACTTGACACTGACCGAAGGCCTTCTGTGTGCCAGGCTTTACACTGAGTGAGGCTACAGGAGTCTGAGGTAGTGTATAAGCAGGAGCAGGATTTACATGGCACTGTGCTAAAGTTGAGATGGGAGCATGTATGGGCAGGAAAGGGCTGGGGCTATGGACATGAAGACCCTCACATATCCCCTTCATGGCTTCAACCATACAAGCATGTATTGGGAACATGAGTTTTCCCTTTCTGAGTGCCAGTAGTTACTGGAGCCATCTCAGCTCCCATTTTCCAGTTGTTGGCATCTGCTGTGGGAGTGTGACCATTTCTGTTAGAAAAGAGCACGTGAGCATCATGACAGAGACCTCAGAGTAGTGGCCTGGATTAAACACTCTCTTAGAGAAGTCGGAGGACAAAAGAGAAAATGGGGATTTGATGTTTACAACAGTTAGTGATGGTCTCGTTCTACAGAGCAGAGACATGACAGGTCCTGGTTTTAAATGACCACAATCAGCTCCATAGTATAAGCAACAAGCCCTCCGTGCTGTGATGCTTTCCCCATTTCCTCTGTCCCTGCAGCTGGGACTGTGGTGAGCTGCAGAGGCTGTGTCCGGATGAAGACACATTTCCAAGGCACATCATACTCGATTAGGGTAGTGAAGGTTTTGTGCCCCAATTTCTACTCCTTAAAACTGGAGTAATAATTTTATTTCTCTCATAAGCTTGTCTTGAAGGTTAAGTTAGTAGGCATGCAAATGGAAACTGCTACCACGGGAGGGTGACCCAAATTCTAATCTTTCAAAACACCCACCTGTCTATATTAAGAAGTGAGTACACTGAGAACCAAGGTTGTTTTTTTTTGTTGTTGTTGTTGTTTTGATTTTTAGACGTTAGGAAGTGCATCTAGGGTCTTGTGTGCACTCAGCAAGTGTACCACCATTAAACTATGCTGCCAGGGCTATTTTTACTTTTTATTTTGAAATACGGGCTCCCTAATTTCCCCCAGCTGGCCTTGAACTTTCCGTCGTCTTTTTGGAGCTTCCTGAGAAGCTGGGGTTACAGGGCTGTGCCACCAGGCTCAATTTAGCAGTCAAGTTCTGGCAAGGTCTCTGAGACCTTTCCCTTCTTCTTCAGAGTGACACTGCATCTTGCAGTAGGGACAGCTTGGAGAAGATTCGAAGCCTTTAGGCCCAAGCCACAGGCCCATATAGCAGTGGTCTTCTCCACGACTGCTCGATGTAGCCCTCAGTCCACTCCTGGTTACCGCCGGCCTCTAGGCTGCAAAGAATGTTCCTTCCAGCGGGCAGCCTTCCAGCGACCCGAGAAGGGAGCCTCGTCCTTTCAGGACGTCTCAACTACAGATAAAATCCTTCCTGTGTCCCAGCACACAGCTGGCAGGGGCCATTGCCGGTGACTGATGGCAATGGGTGAGTTGTCAGAAAGATGTGTGTGTGAACGGAGCAGCAGCGAGCCAAGGAGAGGCCTGCATTCAGGAGGCTGGTGGGAAGCCGCACAGTAGCACAATGGTTTGTTGTGCACCTACTATGTCCCTGGATCTGTGCCAAGTATTCAGGAGAAGGCAGCGAAGCCAACAACAGTTCCCCTAAACCTGTGTTTACTGTCGCAGGGCTCTGTGACAGTCATGATTTCTCTTGACCTTTGGCTCAAGCTAGGAAATACCCAGATCGCATTACCTTTATTTGAGGATGGACAATAAAAGAAACTTGTTTACAGCTCAATGCATGAGAATGTCTAGGTACTCACTCAGAACTCTTTCCTTTCAGGGCTGGGTATCCAGCTAGACTACACTTCCCAGCATGCCTCGGGGAGGGATGCAGCCATGTGAAGTGACTATATTCTGGCCAACTGGATGAGCAGAGTGCTTTGGGTAGTCTTCAAGTAAACTGAGCTTCCAGCAAAATTGTAAACGCCTTGGGCAAGGGAATGGGAGAAGAGGCTGCCAGGGCCTTGCTGACTAGCTAGCCATGCTAGCTAGTGATTGTGCTCCAGGCTCAGTAAGAGACCTGGGTTTATGTTGGTTTTTCTAACCATGCTCTTTCAAAGAAGGAGGAAAAAAAATCCCTTCATGCAGGCAATATCTCAGAAAAGAAGCGGGACTATCTGTTAGCATTTTGTCTAAGCTCCGCCCCACAGGTATCTGGCAACAGTCAGGTGTGCCTGACTCACTATAAAAGGTGCTGCTTGCCCCCCTCCCCTCTCTCTTGCTCCCCTCTGTCCTCTTTCCCCTTCTCTCCCCATTTCCCCCCCACCCCTGCCGCCACATACACACATATGCTCATGGTTGGCCTCTACTTCTCTACTCCTCTTCTCTGCTCACTCTCTCTGCTTTTCTTTGTTTCTACTCCCCTCTCAACTCCCCTCCCTATGCTCTGAACAAACTCTATTCTATATTACGTTGTGTGGCTGGTCCCTTAGGGGTAAGGGATGCCTCAGCATGGGCCCACCGAGGCACTCCCTTCCCCCATACCTGACTACCGCTTCACCAAAACATATTCTTCTCCTTTTTATCTTTTTATAAACACAACACTATCTCTACACTCCACGGCCAGCCTTGGACTCATCCACAGTCGGGACAGAGCCCATCTTGTATGGATGAACTCACTAACCCCCCTCCCCCAGTCCAGTGATGCAAATCATGGACCAGTTCCAGAGGACCAGAAAGACAATCTTCTAGGCCTGCTTAGAACCTAGATGAGGAATCCCAGTGGCAGCTGTTGCCCCTCTTGGAGCATCAAGCTCATATCTGCGTAGAGTAGAGTCAGGAAGTTTCCAATGTGTTCTACCCTCCTCAAAGAAAACAATTTTTAAAAGTCAATCACTTTCTATGTTGTTTCACTAGCCATAAAAGGAATGAAAACGGGTTTTTATTATTGCTGTTATTTGTTATTAATAAAAGAGTGCTTGGAATTTCTGTGGTTGCTCTCCACAAAGTTAGCATATAGTAAGCAAATCTAGTGGCCAAGGACCTGACACGTCACCCTGGGTCACATTTTCATGGAACCTATCCTCTAGCATGGAGGTTCACACCCAATGTCTTAAAACACACAAGAGTTTGAAGGCATGGGGATTGGGTGTGAGGAAGGAAATAGGTGAGTGAGCAGCGATGTACCCTGTCTCCCTGCCGCCTCAAACAGCTGCCCAAGCTGAGGCTGTATACTGAGCATGCACAGTCTTCTCAGTCTCGGCCGCTCAGCCTTCTTACCGGCTGCACTCTCACGGGCTAAGCAAGATGAGCCCCACAGGCTTGTGGGCTTAAAGCCATGTTCCCAAGGTTACTACTAACAGGTGAGTAACAGTCACAGGGATCCTCGCAGGGGGTGTGGGAGTTAAGTGGGGTATTGGTGAAGTGGCAGGAAGCTGACCCTCTCTCTCTCCCATACTGCCCCTGTTCCAAGTGCCCAGCTGAGGTCTTCTAATTGAGAAGCCTGGTGTCAGAGACCAAAGGTGTATGTACCTCGGGAGACATTTGGGAGAGGCTCGGAGCAGCTGAAAGGCTTTGGAAGCACAGCCATTCCAAGACCAGGCAGAAAGGACTGGCCTGGTCATTTTCAAGCTACAGGGCCTGAATGGTAGAAGGAAAGAACTGTCTGGTTGTTTTGTAGTGCATACCTAGGACCCAGGCAGTGCATGGTACAGGCTACCAGAAGGGGCTTTCGGAATGCTGGAAGAAAGACTTCACATCAGCTATGCTGAGTCCTGCAATTCATTCATTCATTCACTCATTCATTCATTCATTCATTCATTCAACTATCTGTGCATGGGAGGGAAACCCTGGGAAACTGAGACATCAGTTTGGAACCAATGGGCAAGTTTGAAAGTCCCAGACCCCTGTCCCCATTCTTTCTGAGGGTCTGGTTCCACTCAGAGCTTTCCATTAAACACCGGCTTAGGGGTAGGAATCTGCTAGTTCCGTATGCTAAGGCTGGGAACCCGCACTGTCAGATACTGCTGTACTCACCCAGGTTTAAGGGCCAGAAGACCCTTTCTAATTCATCCTTGACTTCCTGTTGATTTCTGCCATCTTGCCCGTCAGTGGCCCCTGACCCCAGGGGAATAACTAATTGAGATGGTAGTAGTGGTTAATTGTACTTATTGTGAGTCCCAGGTTCTTAAAAATCATTTAAAACCCCCATTCTCCTTAAGAGGCAGACATTATCATCAGCTTATTAATACACAGCAAGGAGTCAAAACCCAGAGCCGCAAAATTTTCAAGAAGTCACACAGCACATGCTTGGGTAGAGCACTTAGGCATTCTGACTCCTACATCTGAGGCTCCATTGTTGTAGACCCACTAGGTGCTGTAAGCTACTCCTATTGTTTCTCACAGTTAACTACCATGGATGGAATGACTGCTACATGCCAGGAACTGTTTGAAAGCTCAGGCCAGGTGGGGCTAGGAGTGAAATGTTCACCTTGGGGCATGGAATTTGGGTCAGGTGCCAAAATTTCAATAATCCAGATAATATTTTAAAATAATGTTTTAAAAAACAATCCAACAAACTATGCCTATAGAATGGCTGCATATACTCAATGAAGTTTTATCAGCTAGCTGTGGCAGAACGCTTCAGCAGAAAGCCAAAGGAATATGAATTCGAGGCCAGCCTGAGCTACACATTTATAGTTTGGTGTGGTAGTGCACTCCATTAATACCAGCACTTGGGAGGCAAAGACAGGTGGGTCTCTGAGTTTGAGCCCAACGTAGTCTACAGAGAGAGTTCCAGCATAGCCAGGGCTACATAGTAAGATCCTGCCTTGAAAAAACAAAAAACAAAACAAAAAAAAATTTATCAGAGGAAGAGAAAAAAATAAAATATTCACATGCCAATTCATGCCTAATGGAGGGTATACAAATGACTTAATTGGATTCTTGGTTTTGTTTGTTTATTTTTGAGACAGGCTCTTGTGTTGTAGCTCAGACTAGCTTGCAACTTGCTATCTTCCTGCTTCAGCCTCCTGAGTGTTGGCATCACACCCAGTTCCTAACCGAATTAGTGCCATGTGTGGCCCAGAGGCGCTGCTGACTCTATTGCTATCCACACACTCTGCCCTTGGGACAAATCAATCATGGGTGCTTGGTTTTGTTTCTTCAGGAGCCTTCTAAGTATCTTTTTAGTCTCCTCAACCACTCTATAATGGGAAGTTGGTCTCCTTTCCATTTACAAAACGAAAAGGAATGTCAAATACTTTCCATAACATGTGTAACATCAACCCTGCCAGTAGGGAGCAGAGCTGGGCTTTGAACCCAGGCTGTCCCATTCCAAGCAATCAGACCTTTAACGAAGGCCACATCTGGTTCAACTCTGGTTTTGTTAGGAAAAAAAAAAGACTCTATAGGCAGGAAGCTCTAGGGTGCACATCTGTTTTATGTCCACAATGACAGGCGAGGATGGGGATCTTATCGACCTTAGCCGGATGGAATAGCAGATGGCTACCCCTAAACCTGTGTTTAACAGGAAGCTCAGAGTGGAGCCCTTGCTCCAGGCAGAATGGGAACAGAGGCCTGGGACTTTGGAACCTGCCTGTGGGAACTGATGTCCCAACTTTCCAAGAACTCCCTCCAGATCCACAGATGGGTGGATAAATGAGAAGGCCACAGTAGGTGAGACCAGTCAAACCTAGAGTAGCACTTCCTGCCTTTCAGTTAGCCCCCCCCCCATGAGCCTTGCACCGAGTAGTCCTACACTGAGTGGTTGGGTTTGAGATACTTTTTTTCAAGATGTCTTAATTGTCTCTGTGTTTAGATTTACACACACTTCAAATCCAAATTTTCTGCCGAGCTAACATTCAGATTACGCGGCACTGTCCTTGACCCAAAAGGCCAGGGTCACAGTCTTAAGACCTGGCTTTCGTTGGAAGAGTGAGTAACTGAGAATCAGTTCCATCACACGCTTTTACAACACACACTACTTGTGAGACCTTGCATAGGAACCTTCGCCTCTCTGAGTTCCAGATCCCTGGCCTGGGCAATATAGCTTGCTTTAGGCAGGTGTCTGCGAGGCCTCACAGCCCGCAGATGGCTGTGATTATTTCAGTGGGCTGCCTGCTGACAGAGTGCAGATTCATTCTGCACATTTTATCTTTGTGTTCGTTCCCAGTGCCTCGAATAAACAATATCTTCATCCAGTTTTTAAAAGACGCTTTGATTCCACCTTGGAATTCTCTTGTTTCCCCAGCTGGAGGTGACTAGCTGTCTCTAGCTGCCGGCCTGAATCTCCAGATACTGTTGGTTTAGCATTTATTAAATGAATCCCATGAATCCTGGGTACCTGTCAGCAATGCCTACCCTTGGGTCCAGGTCTGACCTGACATCACATTCAGAGAATAAGCCAATGTGGAGTGGCAGTCCCTCTGGCAGGGACAGGAACCTGTCCTGTCGGGATCTACATGTGAGAAGAGGGGTTCACAAGTCAGCCTCAATCATGGGTGCTGTGCTCAGACACTAGAGGGCCACGTGTGGGAATAAGAGACTGAGACACGTGGGCTCCTGGTAGTTCACACTGTCACTGGGAGCAGCAGGGATTGCAGACTCATCAACTGATAGGCTGAGCCTTATTCCTTCATTGTGTAAGCTTCTGCATTAGTGCAGAGTCTGGATGTCAGATCCCAGGATCGCTGACTCAGCAGCCTTGCGACCTCAGAAACTGCAGCTTCTCCGATTTTCATCTGAAAACTTGATTGTTCAGAGGATCAAAGTAACTATTATAAAAGTCCTCAGCATAAGGGGCAGGCACATCACACGGACTTTGTCAAAATACCCAGTGCTTACAAGCACTGTCCTATGAAACTCTGAGAAGTGAAGAGCTTGTGTATGAAATAGAGGGGGAACCTGAATCCATGTCTGCTACATCTGCCAACATAAATAACTTTGCTCTTGACCCTAGAGGTCAGGGGTCTAGTCCAAGTGACTGCTTGAGGAGCTCTAAGCCTAGGAAAAATGGAGTCACTGAAGATTGATGGTGATTTGTATTTAGAGGAGAGGGGAGAGGGTTGGAATCATAGCAAATACAGATCACAAGACAAGACCAGAAGTATCTGTTGTCACACCAGACCCATCTGATATAGTTTTTCTCCAAGCTATTACTTCTGTCCTATAAGGTATCTCTCTGTGAACTAAGAAGGACAGAGTCAGATGGTTCATATTCTGCCCCATTTGGATGGTGTTGAATGCCTTTGCACACAAGCTGGACAACCATACACACACACACACACACACACACACACACATACATATATGAATATATATGTGTGTGTATATATATATATATTCATATGTAAGAGAGAATGGCTTCAGAAAGCCAGTGACTTTATCTTGCTAGCTTTTTGCCAGCACCGTTGATGGCAATAAAACCTTGTGGCTTGCTTTAGTGAGCTGGACCAGAGCCAAGCTGTCAAATGGGAAACAAACAGTATGATCCCAAACTGCATTAAAACTGCCATATAGGACTAGAATAGTGACAAGCTCTTGCTGACCCCATGACCCAAGGACAGAGCAGTCAACAGCTCATCCACTTGTAGGGCCCCAGATATCAGGAGGCAGAGACAAGAGGATCAAGTTCAAAGCCAGTCTGATCTCCTTAGGGAGTCACAGGGAAGTCATAGCTATATATTAAGATCTTGTCTTAAAAAAAAAATTAAAAAACAAGAAAGGAAAAAAAATGTCATTGCTTGGTGACAGAGCAGAGAGAGCATTTACCAGAGTGATGGTCCTCAAGCTCAGTGTCTGGATGCTTTGGGGAAAATAAGTCATGGGAGCAGCTAAAGCTTCTAGGGAGCTCTCTCAGTAGCTGTAGGCAAACTGTGGAACCTGTGTAGTATGAGGACAGTGACCAGTGGAAGCTTATCATCTGAAATCCCGGGGTGGATTTTCCGATTCAATGAGGAGGTGAATGTAGTTCTCTGGCTCACTGGATTACATAGAAAACTGTAAGAACTCAACTTTAAGACTGGAACAAGCCTCAATTGGTAGAGAGCAAAGCTTAGCATGCACAGAGTCCTGGGATCAATATCCTAGTATCCCATAAAACAGCATGGTGGCACACATCTGTAGTTCTAGCAGTCATATGGGGGTGGCAGGAGAATCAGGAGTCCAAGGTCAGCCTTAGCTACATAGCAAGCTTGAAGCCATCCTGGGTTCCTTAGGACCCTATATCAAAAACAAATGAAGAAATGAACAGGCCTCTCTAGCTGTTAACTTAAGAGTAATCTTAGGGCCAGTATGATAGTACAGTTAGCAAAGAGCTGTCTTCAAAGCATGAGGACTTGAGTTTTATCCCAACATCAACAAAACAGCTATGGTGTGTATGCCTGTAATCCCAGTGCTAGAGAGGTATAGACAGGTAGATCTCTGGGTCAGCAAGTCTAGCCAGTCTCTGAGAGATCTTGTCTCAACAAGGTGGGTGGCACATAAGGAGCCAAGACTGAGACTGTCTTCTGGCATTGTACTGGCTAGTTTTTTATTGTAAATTTGACACAACATAGAGTTACCTGGGAAGAGAGAACCCCAACTGAGGAGCTGCCTCCATCAGATCGATGCATGGCCACGTCTGTAAGGGCTTCTCTTGGCTGATGACGGATGTGGGGTAACCCAGCCTACTGAGGGAGGCATCATTTGTAGGTAGAGGAGTATGGGCTGAATAAGAAAGTAGCTTTTGTATGCCAGTCAGAAAGCAAGTTAGCAGTGTTCCTCTATGGATTATGCTTCATGCTCTTGCCTTGAATTACTGCCCTGACTTTCCTCATCGATTGTGTTCTTGTGCTGGCTAGTTTTATGCCAACTTGATACAAGTTAGAGTCATTTGGGAAGAGGGAACGACAATTGAGACTATGCTCCCTACCAGATTGGCCTGTGGGCAAGACTGTGTGTGGTGTGGTGCATCTCCTTAATTGGTGATTTATAAGGGAGGACCCAGCTCACAGTGGGTGGAGCCACCCTTGGCAGGTGATCCTAGCTGCTGTTTAAAAAGCAGGCTGAGCAAGCCACTAGGAACAAGACAGAAAGCAGCACTTCTCCATGGCCTCTGCTTCAGTTCTTGCCTTGATTTTATGCCCTGACCTCCTTTAATGATGAACTGTGATGTGGAACTGTAAGCCAAATAAATCTTTTTCTACCCAAGTTGCTTTTGGTCATAGTATTTTATCAAAGCAATAGAAACATTAAGTAAGGCAGACCTGGAAGTATAAGCCAAATAAATCCTTGTCTCCTCAAGTTATATTTGTTCATAATGTTCATCAAAGTAACAGAAAGCAAAGAAGAACAGGCCTCCATAGGTATGTGTGCACATATGCATAACACTCCCATGCACATATATATCTCTACACACACACACACACACACACACACACACCACACACAGAGAGAGAACGAGAGCGGAGAGCAAGAGAGAGAGAGAGAGAGAGAGAGAGAGAGAGATGCACACACAAAGTATACTCAGAACTTCCAGCAAGGGGAAAGGTTCAAACCATGTATTCACCAATAGTTGTTGTCTACAGGTCAGTGTTGCAAAGCAGAACATCACTTGATCTCTGTCTTCAAGGATCTTCTGGAATTTCCAAATAAAGGCTCTAAGAACAAGTTGTTCATTCAGTAGGATGGTACCATCCCCAGTTCTGGGCACTAGGGATAGAGTGAGTTACAAGATAGACCCCAGAACTACCCTTCAAGAGCTGATGCTTTAACACTGGAGGGAGAGAGAGAGACAAGTAAACAGACAGTGCAGCAGAGGTGAGGGCTGATAGAACAGGAAGCAGAAAGGGGCAGAGAGGCCCCAATTGGGAAAGGGATCCCTTTGGAGTTCATGGTAACATTTGAGCATGTCCAAAATGCAGAGAGGAATGAGCCACAGTGATATGTGGCAGAAAGGTTTCCCAGGTGGAGGGAGCAAGGAGGAAGTGCAAAGACGATTGGAGAGAAGACTAGCAAGGGACACGTATGCTGGATGGTGACAGAAAGAGGATGCAGAGCTCACATGTGTGGAGCTTGGCAGACCATACCCACCACTTGCTCATCACTATGGGGCAGAAAGGAAACTCCAAAGAGCTTTAAACATACACCTAGCATCTATAATACCTTCTAAAGAGTCCATTTAGCTACTGTGTAGAGAAAGAATGGAGGAGTAGTGCCTCTTAAATTCTTTGCTACTTTGATCAAGAGAAGGGATCTTCTTTGCCCTATGTCTACCTGTAGATACTAGAATATGATAAAAACTAATATAAAATGTAAAAGTGATGCTATATAACTGTCATTGGCCTCACATACAGTAATGATTAGCTTTAACTATCAGCTTGACACAACTTAGAATCACTTTGGAAGAGAGTCTCAATAAAGGACATTGGGTTGGCTTAATCAAGGTTGCCTAAATTAAGTTAATTCACTTGTAAATACAGTCCATGATGGGCAGAACTATTCTCTAGTCAGGGGGTCCTGAGCTGTATACCAGTGGGGGAATCCAGCTGAGTACAAGCAAGTGAGGATGCATCCATTCCTTCCTCACTGCTCTTGACTGTGGGTGTGACTAATCTTAGGTTCCTTCACTCCGACAACTTACTTGCTGTGACAGACTGTAAACTGGAGTCCTAAGCTGAGTATCCCCCTCCTCCTTGTGTTGTTTTGTGTCAGAGTATTTGATCACAACAACAGAAGTGAAATTAGCGCAGGTACCTCTGTGTGGTCCATTCTCTTGAAAACCGATTGCCATAGCAGAGACCCAGCCCACAGGACTGGAAAGCCTCCCAGCCATGCAGAAGCAAAAGCATGTGTAAGAGCCCTGGAACAAGAGACTGAGAAGGTAGACTTAATGGGCTTCCCAGAACTACAGAGCCCCAGGCCAACCGAATCGCCCCAGGGAACAGGATCTTGAGCAGAAGAAGCAACCAGCCAAGATCTGCCCAGATTTTCAACTCACAGAACAAAATAAAATAAAATAAAATAAAATAAAATAAAATAAAATAAGATAAAATAAAATAAAATGTCTTGAGTTTAGACCACAAAGATTTGAGGACATTTGTTACACTGTTTTGAGATAGCAGTGGAAGAAACAAGATCCTCAGGGGTCTTGGCTGTGATGGATATAATGTGACTATTTGAACTTCTTTCCTTGATTTCTCCACAATGATGGACGGTGACCTGGAATTGTAAGCAGAAATAAAAAAAAAAAAAAAACTCCTTTCCCCCTAAGTTGTTTCTTACCAGGCTATTTTATCACCAGAAAGGAAATGAAATCAGGACATTTGGGTACCCCATATTTCCCTTCGACACTGGCCTCCCTCTAAGCTAGTCTCCTTCCTTGATCTACCAAGGAAGCAACTTGAAGCACCAGTTGTCTAAGCCTCAGAGCCCAAAGCACTGCCAGACACTGCAGAACCATCAGGAGAAATTCTACAGAGGGTGAGGTGAGGATATCGATCCCACAATACCAGCAAACAGGCCAAATGACACAGAAACATTAGTGATCAACAGAACAAAGAAACTACCCAGAAAAACAGCATTTTAATATAATGCCAAACCCTGAACATCACTGTATAATTTATCAAGAACTTTACTCCCCCTCCCCAACACACATACCATCTGTTTTAACCATATCAGCAAGTCTGCAGAGCTGGCCGCACCATCTCTGCTCTACAGACAAGAAAGCAGGTTCAGAGAGGCCCAGTCATTGGTCCACAGCCCCTCAATGCTTTAACTTTTCAGAGTTCATTTTTCTTATTGCTGTTAATACATTTCCATTGCTAAAATGAACCCAGCCCCATTTGCTATCTGACTGTGGATGCAGCGTGGCTGGCTACCATTTGCTCTCAGAGCCACAGGTTGTTCACTATGCAGGACAGAATCTCTTTCCTTTCAGTTGTTTTGGCCAGGTAGTTTGAAATAGTCGTGAAAAAAAAAGAAACAGCAGCATGTGTATAGTAGAGGATTGCAAATTCGATCATCAATAGGAGGAAAGGACCTCGGCCTTGTGAAGGTTTTGTGCCCCAGTGTAGGGGAATGCCAGGGCCAATAAGTGGGAGAGGGTGGGGTGGCAGGCATGGGGAGGGGGGAGGCAACAGGGGTTTGTTCTTGTTGTTTTTGTTTGTTTGTTTGTTTTTTGGAGGGGAACTGGGAAAGGAGAAATTTATATGTAAATAAAG
>JADRCD010178457.1:17462-37483 GCA_019843815.1 Montemys delectorum
GTCATGGGGAGGGGGGAGGCAACAGGGGTTTGTTCTTGTTGTTTTTGTTTGTTTGTTTGTTTTTTGGAGGGGAACTGGGAAAGGAGAAATTTATATGTAAATAAAGAAAATATCTAATTAAAAAAAAAAAAAGAAACAAACAAACCAACTAATCCCAAGTTAAGCGTGTGGGCATGGCAGGTTCTGGACAGAAGGTCTCCTGTTCTCTCCCCTCCTTTCTGTAAGGCTGGATCAGAAGCCACCCTGTTCTGCTTCGTGGGATTGGCTGGTGGTTGTTTTCCTCTCCCAGGGTAGACTTTGTAACAACTATCTGGAAACACCGGGCTGCAGGCCTGGCATTTCTTTCTAAGCTCACAATGTCTTTTTCTTGTGCAACTTACCCCGGAAGAGTCAAGGCTGTGAGTGAAGGGGCCTTCTTCTCCCCTGAGACTTCTACACTGAACCTCACAATGCCTAGGTGTGCCAGCATCTAAACCTAAACCATATGTCCTCTCAAGGTCAGAGGTCAAGTGTGGTGTCTTATTATAAACCCCCCACCTGGTGCCAGCTGCAGTCATGCTTTCTCAGTGGTAAGTCATTTACTTTACAAAATTTTGCGACTATCATTTGTGGGAATTGCCAACTGGTTGTAGACTGACATCAGATAAGGTAGGCACTGTGCCAGGAGCTGGGGCTACAGTTCAGAAAAGCTGCCTCTAACTGGGTGCTCAGGGACAGTTCAACCCCGGGGGAGATGTAGAAACAGGTGGCAATTGTTCCCCAGGAGACTGTTACAGACATGACAAGCATTGAGCAGAACACCTGGTTGTAGGGGAGGGGCTGGTGCATCCCACATCCACTAAGCACATGGTGTTGAAAACCAGACAAGTGATAGATGGGGAAAAAATGGGGACATGAGAAACTCCCTGTCTACCAGACCTCATGCTCTAGAAAACAGGGCAAGGAACTAAACTCCACTCTAGCATTTCTTATGTGTATCTATGGCACATCTATAACTACCTGGTATTTGCATATTTGGTGTTATCTTAAACCAGGGTTGTCTACCCATCAGTCATCTCAAGCAGAGATATGCAGGCCTGAAGGAAATGAAACAATGTCATTGGGCCTAGAGAAGAGGGTGCTTACAGTCTGGCAAGTTTTAACTGAGAAGGGGACGTTTGGGGGCAGATTGGATAGAGAACGAGGGGGTGAGGGGACTCCGCTTACAGAAGTGTTTCAAGGAGCATAGCTGGTATGCAGAAAGACCATTGCCCCAGACAGTTTGTGTTATACTTCAGTTGATAGAGTGTCTGTGTTGAATGCATAATGCCCTGGACTCTGTACATACTGGGGAAAAAAGGAATTTAGGATCCACACAAAGTCAAATGAGAGGCTGAGGCTCTTCTTCCAGAGCCACGGGGCCCACTCTGGTCTCTGATAGCTTAAGTCAGCTCTTGGGAGAAGCTTCTGTGCTTGTCTGCCTCAGACATCAGCTGGTCTCACCGAATATCAGAGTGTGGGCAGTTTGGTTCACAGCTATATCCTCTACTTCTAGTAGTGAATGAATGGGAGACAGAAAGGCTCATGGGGTGTAGATATATTTTGACGAGTCGTTGAGAATACTTTCCCACACACATACAGGTGCTTTAATGGGGAAATTGGGTTATGAGCCATACTTGCAGACTCTGCTGGGTCTTCAGTATTCAGTCAGTGAATGAATATCTGGAATTTAAAATTCAACCTTAGGGTAAGTGTATATGTGGAATAAGTAGCAAAAGAATATTATTCATAAGTGTGTGTATGTGTATGAGTGTGTGTGCCATGCCAAGTCGAAACCAGAGGTTGGTACTAGGAGCCTTAGTCACTATTCACCTTATTTTGGGGGACAGGGTTTCTCAGTGAGTCCCAGAGTTTGCTGATTAGGCAAGACTGGCTCTAAACCAAGGGATCCCCCTGTCTTCACTTCCCAGTGCTAGGATTACAGAGACACTCTGCTGTACTGGTGATCCAAATTCAGCTCCTCAGGCTGTGTGGTAAGCACTTTACTTACTGAACTCTTGCCCGTCCCCTTTTGCTGGAATGTTTCGAGTTCCCAGATAGAATTGGAGAAGGTTGAATACTAACTAACTGCAGCTCTTACATTAAGGTGCTCGGACAAATTGCTCTCCCTTCCCAGGGCCACAGTTTTCCCATCTGCACAATGGAGACACACAGACAATTCTGAGAGGCAATTTGAAATCTTTATGATATGATGAACTGACCCCTTCTAGCTAGGTTAAACTCAGGCATCTCTCTCATGCCTCACATATCCTCCCAGCAAATAGTTTACTTGGGTGGGTCCTGGAGTATGAGGGTGTTGGGATCTGAAAACCTTTGATGATTTTCCTCGAGCTCTTGGTTCCTGATGCCTTCTGGTTCCCACTCTTCAACTCTCTGATGTCTGGGCCTTCTAATGAGTGATGCACATTATTAGCTATTGTGGTTTGAATGGCTGCCTGTGATTTAGAATTGCTCAATGAATGCTACAGATTAAGAGCTGGCTTGCATAATTAGCTTGGGCCTCATTAACATCTGCCTACTTGGGTGTTTTGCATTCTTGGTGTCTCTCATTCGGAGTTCCAATTCCATCTGTCTGGGTGAACATGGCTGCCCCCTTTCCTCACTGCTTGTTGGAGCCAGGCTCTAGTCTGAGCCCAGAAGAGCCCGGCCATCCACGGAACATGATTTCAACATGCCCTGAACTGACCCCTGCTCTGCTTTCTAAATGAAACAAGTGGATTTCCTTAGGAGCTGAAAGATCTGAGTGCTTCAAGCACCTCAAGCTGGTTGGCCCAGACCTGTGTTTTGTGTGCTAGCCAGAGAGCAGAATGAGAATTTAATTACTGCAAAGACTGATGATTAAACTATCAATTAACACTTGTAAACGGCAGGGACTTAGTGAAGCTGTCCGATGAAGAGCCCATACATTACTCTCTGTTCTAGACTGACTCCCTGCCCTTTTCTGAGCCCCAGTAAGCCCAGGTCTCTGGGCAGCATCAACCCGGTTCTCCTGCTTTCTGGCTTCTGCATGGCCTCAGCTATAGATTGGAAGGCAGAATGAGGAAAGAGTGGTAGCATCTCTCCATCATGCCTACCTGTGGCATCGGACTGTGCCCTGTTCTAAGTTACCCTAAACTTCATAGAACAATGTGATGTGTCCTGAGAGACTCCATCTTAAATCACCTTTTGTATTTAATTTCTCTGAATACAAAATTCATTTGGATTTCAAATACATGTTATACAACCAGCCTGGAGGTCATTTCCAACAGTATGTTTTTGTAATCTTGTGTGCTATGGAAACACAGAGGCAGAATGTACTATAGTGGACACATAAGGAACACTGTCTGTACACACTGCCCACAAGGCACACAGTGATAAATAACACGGATGAGTAATTTATTCCTAAAAGTAGAAAGGGTTCTATCCTATAAATTTATGTAAAAATGTAAATATAATGTAAATTGGGATTATTTTATCTATGATCCCTATATGACCACATGGGCTCATATTGTGATCATATTATACTTAATCATATCACAGTCATGATATGATTAAAGTCCTATCAGAAAAACTGAACTTGTGAACTTCTCAGATCCACCATAAATGGGTACAACTTCCTACCAGGACCCCATAAAATAGAGGACACCTGGGCTATAGAGATAACTCACTCTGGGCTTTAGAGATCGCTCAGCCAGGAAGGTGCTTGCTTGATCTCCAACCCCTACATTAAAAAGGCTGGGCATTGTGCCATGCATTTTCAATCCCAGTACTGATAAGGAAGAGACAGGAGGATCTCTGAGGCTCTCTCGCCAGTCTGTTCAGCCACATTTACAAACTCATTAAAAGACCACACCTGACAGAGGACCAGGTAGGCTACCCGCAAACCTTGTTTGGTCTCTCTGGTCCCCCAGCAGACCCAAGTGCACAGTACAACCCTCTCCCATCTATGTCTCCTATGCCCTGGACCACCCTTTCTTGACCACCCAGAAATCAGCACCTAGACCTATAATCACCCAAAACTCAGATACTTAGATGCCAGCTTAAGAACGCAATCAATAACAACCAGAAAAACACATCTCCACTAGAGCCTAGCTATCCTACCACTGCAGGCCCAACATAGCTTTGGACATGTACTTTGAGAGACCCTCCTCCTAGCTGCCTGGAAACAAGTCTTCCCCTGTTTGCCTTCTGAAAAAGATGTAGAACTCTGATCTCCTCCAGTTCCATGTCTGCGTAGTTGCTGCCATGCTTCACATCATGATGATAATGGACTGAACCTCAGAACCAGTAAGCCAGCCCCAATGAAATGTTGTCTTTATAAGAGTTGCCTTGGTCATGGCATCTGTTCACAGCAGTAAAACCCTAACTAAGAGAGCATGCCTATTAGAATTATACTTGACATCTCAACGGAGACTCTAAAAGCCAGAAGGTCCTGGGCAGCTGTATGCTGCAGACTATGAAGAGACCACAGATGACAGCCCAGACTACTATACTCAGCAAAACTTTCAATCACTATAGATAGAGAAAAAGAAGATATTCCATGATAAAGTCAAATGTAAACAATTTCTATAAATCTGAATGAAAAATATATAAAAAGGAAAGGAACAGGGCATGACCAAAATGAGCTGTGTCCTGTGAGGAGAGAGGGGGACCGGAAGGGAGAGGGGAGAGCCGGAAAACCAGTTGGAGCAGGCAGGAGCCCAAAGTCACTAAGAGGAGTAACCAAAATGATTGGATTGTATAAGGAAGAGTAGCCCAGCCCACTGAGGTGAGAGTTCAGGGTAGGGAGTGGGGTAGACCAGGAAGGCTCTGTCAAAGGTAGGGGCTGAGAAATGCAAGGAGAACCTGGTGGCCAGTGTTTGCTTTGATAGGCTGAATAGGCACCTCAGGCCAGAACTCAAACCTAACTTCCCAGCCTTTAGTTGATAATAAATAAGTGATACTGGGTGGATGAAATCTCAATGACTATTTCCTGCTGACACTGGGCCATCCTTGTTAAGAGGGTGTGGGGGGGGCGGAGCTGGAATGTAGGTCTGGGAAGAAGAACCTGTTTGCCTTACTCTGGGACTCTGCAAGACCCCCTGGAGCTAGGGAGTGCAGACAGCGTTGGAGCAGCTTATGAGGCTGGACTACCTGGGAGTAGCTGCTTTGAAGCTGTCCTGGATGCAGATTTTGAGGGAGCACCTGGAGCCTGCACTGGAGCAGTCTGTAGTTGATTTGAATAGCTGGGACAGATAGAGTAGGGTTAGAAGGTAAAGTGAAGGAGTTTTGGGGGATATTTTTACCTTGAGTATATATTTGAAACTTTTAAGCCTTTGGTTTTGGCAGCTGAGGGAGGGGGTCCCAAGACCAGGGAAAGGGAGAGGGATCCCACTCTCAGGAATGGACAGTAGGTGGGGAATTTAGGCTATTGGTTGACTGGAATACTTATCTGGAGTCTGTTTGATCTGTGAGAGGTGGGTCCAAGTCAGTTCCCTGAAGCTTGCAAGATTTTTTTTATTTTAAGTTTACAAAAACAAAAAGATAAAAGTTTTAGATGTGTTAGTATTACCACTATTTGTAATCTGTACTGAAATCCACATTGTAGAAAAGGCTTTATGCCTTGAAGCCATGATCAAAAGCTTGGAGACCCAAAAATGATTTTGAGTTAAAAGCACTAAAACTCTTTACAGAGCGCTGAATATTTGATTAGACAAATGCTTATAAGCACAGTGAGAAAGAATGTTTAAGTCTGTACTTAGAAGACAACCAAAGGATATTTAAAAATCTTGAGCTTCTGACTATAATAATAGTAGTTAATGGTATCAAACAAATAAATAAAAGAAAAACAAAGAAGTAAAACATGACTGTTATTAAAGCTACAGTCAGACAATATTGTCAGAGATCTGAGGATAAATTATAGCCAGAAGTATAACCTACATGATCTATGTATCAATTAAAATATCAGAGATATCCCTGTTACCTAAAGTTCCAGTAGACTTCCTACTTTCATTGGGGGGCATCTTTGGAGGTATCACACAGGGTAGACAAAATAAAAAGGACATTTAATCTTTAGCTGTCATATAGAGCAGCATGGCCTTTGGCTCTTTGGCCTAGTTCTCAGACATTTTTCCAAGAGAATCTTGGGAAAATTGACAAGGCAAAATATGACAATCAAGCCCCAAATGTCTAATTTCCACAGCCCCTGGCAGCACACAAGGCATGGGACAGTTTTCCCCAGTAGTTAGGATTATCACAGTCCAAGTGGAGTTGCCTTGCCCTGTTTGTCTTCTTTGGAGATCATAAGGGTCCTGCTAGGAGTGGGTAGTTCTGTCTACTATGGGAAATCTTTTTATTAAACATTTTAAATGCCATGCTCAGTAGATCACTGAAGAATGTGAGGACCACCTATCTATTAAGTATATCTAAATTTAGGCTTAAACTTAAAAACACATACAGGAATCTAAATGAAGTTTGTCATGAAGTGAAGAGTTTACAAGTTAGTAGCTTATATAAGGTTAGGATTTCATAGCTTTATCCATGTTAAGTTTGAGCCTTAAAATTTTGAGTTGAAGATTTAATTGAATTTCTTTTAACATCAAAATAGAATATCAGTTTTAAAAATATGATTAATTTATCCAAATAGCATAACAACATGAACAAAAACAAAAGAGTAAACAAATATTACCATGAACCTGAGTAGACCTTGAGAATTTATAAATCTTGATTATCAAATATTCCTTATTTATCAAACATTTTACTTATCCAGTTTTGTTAAAGTTTGATGTTGAACAGTTAGCAAACTCATAAGTAGTCAGACATACATCTTAAACAGCTTATATAAACTGAGTAGATATTGATAACCCTAAATTTTATATTCTCACAGATTGTAACATGTTCTGCCACAAACAAATGATCCCAGTCTCTTATTTCTAAGGTTCTACAACTTTACACTCTTAAGTCTTTTTTTCCCATTTATAACAAATAAAACCTTTATTTTCTATAGGAATAGATTTCACTGACACCCAAATTTCTCATAAATTAGCAAAAATTGACTTTGGAAAATTACTGGTTGGTTTTGTATTAACTTCACACAAGCTAGAGTCATCAGAGAAGAAGGAGCCTCAGTTGAGGAAGTGCCTGCAGGAGATCGTGCTGTAAGGCATTTTCTCAATCAGTAATAGCAACAGAAACAATGGAAAGTGTATGAGCACATGGAAGTGAACAGCTCTCTACTGAATGAAAAATGGGTCAAGACAGAAATAAAGAAAGCAATTAAAGACTTTGTAGAATTCAATGAAAATGAATGTACAACATATTCAAATTTATGAGACACAATGTAAGTAGTGGTAAGAGGAAATTTCATAGTATTATGTGCCTATATAACAAGAAAAAAAATGGAGATATCTCATACTAGCAACATAGCAGTACACTTGAAAGCTCTAGAACAAAAAGAAGTAAATACACCCAAGAAAGAGTACACAGCAAGAAATAATCAAACTGAGGGATGAAATCAATATAGTAGCAACAAAAAGAACAATACAAATCATCAATGAAACAAGAGAGATGGTTCCTTGAGAAAATCAACAAGATAGACAAGCCCTTATCTAAACTAACTAAAACACTAGAAAAGAATATCCAAATGAACAAAATCAGAAATGAAAAGGGGGGCATAACAGCAGTCACTAAGGAAATCCAAAGAATTATAAAAGCAGACTTTGAAAACCTGTGCTCTATCAAATTGGAAAATCTAAAAGAAAATAGATAATTTTCTCGAGAGGTACCACTTATCAACATTATATAAAGATCAGAAAAACAGTTTAAAGAGATAAATAACCCTAAGGGAAATAGAAGCAGTCACTAAAAGTCTCCCATTCCTGAGTCTATTAATGATACTCTGCTATGCTTGCAGACAGGATCCTAGCATAACTGTTCTCTGAAAGGCTTCCAACAGCTGACTGAAACAGATACAGAGACCCACAGCCAAACATTAGATGGAGCTCTTGTGGAAGAGCTAGGGGCATTGATGGACCCAAAGAAGATAGAGACTCCCCAAGAAGACCAACATAGTCAACTAACCCAGACCCTTGAGAGCTCCCCATAGATTGAACCACCAATCAAAGAGCAAGTGTGTGCTAGACCTAGGTCCTACATATATATGTAGCAGATGGGCAACTTGTTCATCATGTGGGTCCCCCAACAATTGGAGTGGGGGCTGTCCCTGAATCCAGTGCCTGTCTATGAATCCCGATCCCCTAACTGGGTCATCAGGTCTGGCCTCAGTGAAAGAGGATGTACCTAGTCCTGCAATGACTTCATGTGCTATGGCATTGATACCCAGGGATGGGGAGAAGGGGAGGAGGAAATGGGGAAAGGAGCTGTGAAATGGAAAAACTGGGAGGAGGGGGGCTGATATTGGGGTGTAAAGTAAATAAATAAATAATGAAGTCCTCTAATCCAAAAAGCCAAATACCAGAGGGTTTTAGCACAGAATTCTACTAAATTTTCAAACAAGAATTAACACCAATACTCCTCAAATTATTCCACAAAATAGAAACAGAAGGAACCTTGCCAAATTTACTTTATGAGGCCACAATTTTCCTGATATACAAACCACATAAAAAGTCAACAAAGAAAATTACAGACTCATTTCCCTTATGAACATTGATGTCAAAATACTTAATAATAAAATACCTGTAAATCGAATCCAAGAACAGTCAAAAAGATTGTCTGTCATGATAACTAAGCTTCATCTCAGAGATGCAGGGGTGGTTTAATATATGAGAACCAGTAAATGTAATCTACCATATAAACAAACTGAACAAAGAAAAGGAAAAATGACATAATCATTTCATTAGATACAGAAAAGTCCTTTGACAAAATCAAAAACTTCTTCATGATAAGTCCTAGAGTGATTAGTGATACAGAGACCATGAAGATAATAAAACAACCTACAGCAAACCTACAGCTGATATCAAATCAAATCAAGAGAAAGTCAAAGCAATTTCACTAAAATCAGGAACAAGACAAGGATATCCAGCCTATCCATAGCTATTCAATATAGTACTTGAAGTCTTAGAGAGAGACTCTAAAGGAAGATCAAGGGGATACAAATAGAAGGGAAGAAGTCAAAGAATCATTATTTGTGACTGATATGAATAGTATATTTAAGTGACCCCAAAAGTTTTACCAGGGAGCTACAACAGCTGATAAACACTTTCAGCAAAGTAACTAGATAGAAGATTAACTAAAAAAAAAAAAAAAAATGACACACAGACAGAGATCAGAATGGAAGGATCCATTTTTCCCTTACCTAACTAACAAGATAATCAACACTAGTTGGCAAATTTCGACCAATGAAACTACTGCTTTTTGTGAATTTGTTGTAAGTTAATAAATTATGTCATTCAAAGATGAACGTGTCTATTTATATCTGGCGTAGCATGCTCATGATACTACCCCCCATTAGTGTGGTGGGCTTTAGAAGAGGCTCTGTAACCACGGGCCCAGCACAGCATCTCCTGCTTAACTAGAAATTGTATCTACTAGATGTAGTAGACTAGCGCTTTGTGTCTTTCATGGCAAGTGCTCTGGAGAATTTTGCATTTTAGATGTTTTTGGATTTTAGAATATTTACATGTATTGCATATTTACATATCTTGGAAATGGGACTCATATCTAAACATAAAATCCATTTGCATTCTATATACGCATGATATAAATAGCCTTGGGGGTACTGTACTATAATAGTGTTTCATAATTTTGTGTATTAAACACATCCACAGTGTGTAAATTTTCACTTGCAATGTCATCAAAGTACTCTAAAAGTTTTGAACTTTAGGGTTAGGACTTTCAGACCCAGATGCTCTACCTGTAGTGGTATTTCCCTTCTTTGTCCCTTCAGCCCTACACACATTCCTCTGCATATAAAGCTTTCATTAAAGTCTTTGTATTTTAAATAAGCCAAGAAGGGGTGAATTCTGTCCCTTGCCTCACACAATTCCTGATGTAATGTCTAGTTTCAGAAATGGTGCCCAGGGCATAGTGAGTTTTTAACAAATATGGTAGGATAAATAAACTTCATACAGATCCTATTTCACGTGGTGCTTATAGAAGCCACACACACTGTATTAGTGCCTTATAAGATAAGACGTGGAGCCTCTGAGGTAGAAAGTCAGGTCTGACCTCTGGGTAAGAACAGCTCTCTACTCTCAACAGCTCTGTCTTTGCTCAAACCCTGCAGAAAAGTTGTTTGAGTTTGGATTTGATTTGGCCCTAAAGGTCACATACTGATAGCTTGCTCAGGGCATTTCATGCCACTGGGTGGTGGTGGAATCTCTTAGAGGTGTGTCCTAGTGGAAAGAAGTCAGGTCAGGGGGATGTGCCATGAAAGGAAATTAAGATTTTGGTTTCTTCTTAACTCTTGCTCCCTTTTGTTTCATAAACACCCCGAGGTGGCTATGTATTCTTTGTCACATGTTCACAAAGATTTGCTGGATACCTTCATGCCCAAAAACTCCTGTGTCAAACAATCACAGACTGAAACATCTGGAACGTCCAGCTAAAATGAACCTTGCCTCCTTTTAAGTGGATTAAACTTAGGTATCTTGTCACAGTGACAGAGCAACAACTAACCCAGATCTTAAGATTCCTGCTGCCTTCTGTCTAGAGAGATCTGGGGTCCAACCATGCTGGTATGGGAGGAGTGGGAATAGATGCTATGAGGAACACAGAGCAAACTGGAAGGGGTTAAAGATACTCAGGGCTTCATCTGGCACTACATCAGAGGTCTGAGCCATATTCAAGTGCTGCCAGGCTCTAGAAATCTGACGTTGAGGCAAGCAATCCCATGCCTCTAAGCAAATCTCTGTTGCTATGACTTGATTTCTTTCTCTGTGAAATGGGCCATGATAATAATTACCAGCATTTAAAGATTACTTTGGTCTAGACATAGCTGAGGCATTAGCACACACCATCTTGTGTGTTCCTCACTGAACTCTGTGATGAGTTGTTAGAATAAAAGTGTCCCAGAGAACTCGCTACCCATGCTACACAATGCCTTTGTCTAGGCTGAAGAGGGATATCTACCCCGGCAGGCTGCTCCAGAGACTGGGTTCTGACTGCCAAGCTCCACTGCCCCCTTGCTTTCTTTGGAACATCTTCTGGGGTTGTGGAAACAGATAAGATCACATTTTACATGAAGAACCTGGCCCAGGGATTCAGCAGTAAGTGGTAATGACCTTTTCCCTATACCCTGCCTCTAAGTCAGATTCTTGGATTCTTCCCATGTTTTCGTTTCAAATGGTTGTTGAACTGTCCTCTTACGCACCACTCATAATGGGGAACTTAACACCTCTTTAATAATGGAACACTCTCCCTCTTTTTAGAGAGGGGCAATCAGGGCAGAGATGCCACACACAGGCTCTGGAGTCAGACTGGCTGAGCTCCACCTCTCACTGGCTGGACACCTGGATCCCATTACACAACTCATTGTTTTTTTTCCACCTTCTTATCTATAAAACTGGGATTTAATAGCACGCACCTTCTGGGGTTGTTGAAAGGATAAAATGAGTTAATATATGTTAAGTGCTTGGAACAGCGCCTAGCCCATAGGAAACGTTGTAAAAGTGTTTTTTAAATAAATAAAAATTCATGAATTTTGTATGTGCCATTCAAGCTGGCTTAAACTAAAAGGGATTGTTCTTGGCTCAAGTCTGAGTAAGAGTGTGGACCCAGTCTTGAGTAACATCACCAGGTCACTGTCTCTCTTGGCTGTGATTTCCTTTGCTTTGGCTCCGTTTTTGGCAGGCCATTTACTCAGGGAGACAGAGAGCCACCAGCAGCTCCAGGCATTCACCTTACCAGCTCAACAGCTCTAGACATTTACCCAGCAGTTCAGTGCCCCTTGTAGAAATCATGTGCCTGTGCCTGTTAACCAAGAACTCTAGAAAAAGTCTTATAAGAAAGTCCTATGGTATTACCTGGAATGTCAAGGTGACTGTTCAGTAGACTAGGGCTAGTCATGTGTTGTTAACTCCACACCTCGCCCAGACAATGAGGTAAAAAGGGGTCATTGTGGTGGAAAATCTAGGTGTTGTTTCTCAAAACAGAAAAGATGAATGATGGAGAAGACTCTGCCGCCATCTTACTCTCTTGGAGTATGAGAACCCCATGATATCCATGGAAACAGAAGCAACAGAAATGTGTTACAAAGACTAGTGCACATGACCATGGAGCAGTCCCACAATATGCCATGTGTGAGCTGGAGAATGAGTGTTAGGAGTCAGGGTGAGTGTGGAGTCCCAAAAAACAGGGGTGTTGTTGCTGACAGGCCAAGAACTGAGAGACCAGTGGTGTAATTCCTAGAATGTGAAATCTTAACAACTAGGAACTTTGATGACAGAGGACAGGAGAATGTGGATGCCTTAGGTCCAGAAGACAACCTCAGCTTTTCCTCATGTGCTCTTAGGTTGGACTTTGTGATGAGATGGTGCCTGCCCATATTCATGAGACCCCATCTTCTATACTCCATCTACCAGCCTGCTGACACACCCAGAGATGATGCTTAACCTATCTTGTTATAGGTCCTGCTCACATGTATAATGAACTATATGGATCCAGTGCAAAATGCCTGTTGGCATTTCCAGTATGACACCTAAGTATGAGATACCACTGGTCAAGAGAACAGCTTAACTTAATTCCAACTTGGGAGAGCATAGTGAGGGCTTGTCATGATCTCACATCGATACGGAAGATTCCATTGCTTTCTACCTGCAGGTCTCACTGTAAATCAAGCTGTGGCTTCCTGGTGAGTGTATACTTTCTAGACAATCTGAGTATGGAGCTTATATCAAGCTTACTAGACTGAGCTGCCTGCAGGAGACTGTGAGTACCTTTCTGGGACCACAGGCTTATGTGTTTGAACGCTTGGCCCCTGGATAATGGTGCTATTTTTGGAAGGTTGTGAAAATTTTAAGTCTTACAGTCCTGTCCCACTGGTGGGCCATGTGTGGCTAAGGATAGCTATGGATATGGTCCAACATAAAATTATAAAGTTACTTATAGCATTGGCCTGACTGGGTGTTATTGTTTGTTTGTTTGTCTTTGTGCACTTGATACAAGCTAGAGAGTTATCTGTGAAGAGGGAACTATTAGGTTACAAACAGAGACCAAGGGCTGCTGTACTTGTATTCCATATCAAAGAAGACCTGGCTGCCAGCTTCTCCCAGCATTCCTCAGTCTCTACCTGTTGCAGGGCCTTCCTGGCTGGCATCCCTGCCCCCTACCTTAAACTCTCTAGCCTAGATTTCCCTATATAATCCAGCCATTTTGGTCACCCACCTTTTTTGTACCTTTGAGCCTCCTGGGTGTTGCACCTGGATCCCCTCTCTCCTCTTTATCTTCTCCTCCCCTCTCACCTCACATGTCTCAGTGTTACGGCTCTCTGAACTCTCCCTGTATGCTCTCCCACATATCTATAATAAACCTCCTCCATCGTACCTAGGAGCAGTGGTGTCCTTTCTTTTCTTTTTTCTTTCTTTCTTTTTTGTTTTGTTTTTCATTTAGGAGACATGATTGAGGAAATGCCTACATAAGACTGCCCTGTAGGCAAGCCTGGTAGGCATTTTCTTTTTTTTCTTTCTTTCTTTTTTTAATTTTTTAGAAATCACGTTACATTATTTATTTGTTTGTTTGTTTGTTTATTTATTTATTTATTTGAGGTGCATGGGTGTTTTACCTGCATGTATGTCTGTGTATCACTTGTGTGCCTAGTGCCTTCAGAGGTCAGAAGAAGGCAGAATATTTTCTGGAACTGGAGTTACAGATGGTTGTGAGATGCTGGGGGGGTGGTCAGGAAACTGGGAATTGAACCTGTTGTGGAAGGACCCAGCTCACTGTGGGTTGTGCCACATGTCAGAAATTCCTCTAGGCTCTGCCCAACAGTTACTTAGAAATAGCTTGCATCTCCCCCATCCTCTACCAGGCACGATCCAGGCATATAAGAAGGACAATGACCCTCCCCCACAAACACACACACATACATACACACACCATCTACTCTCTCTCCACCTCTTCCCATGTGTCCCAAGTTAGCCTCTTCCCTTCTTACTCTCTTCTTCTATCATTCTGTCCTTCTCTGTACCCCTTTCTCTGCCTCTACACCCTTCTCCAGGTTCCCCTCCCTTCCCACCAATACACCTTCTTTATCTTAGGTCTGTCACACATGGCTTGATTGTTCAGGGGGACGCCTCAGAATGGGCTGGCTAAGGTGTTCCCACCTGCTGCACTATACTACCGCATTTCATAAACACACCACCACCCATGGGCACGGAAGTCTGCTTAGTTTAAGAAAACAGTCAGAGCAAGCCATGGGGAGCAAGTCAGTAAGCATCATTGTTCCCTGGCCTCTGCGTCAGATCCTATTTCCAGGTTCCTGCCTTGAGTTCCCTGGATGATGGACTGACTACAAGCTATAAGATGAAATAAATCCTTTCATCCCAAAGTTGCTTCTGTTCATGGTGTTTTATCACAGCAATGGAAACCTTCAAATATATCAAGCCTTTTGAGATCTTTGTATGTGTGGTTTTGTTTGTTCATTTGTTTGTAGCTCAACGACGTGGTTCTTTGGAATTTTGTAAATGGCTAAGTTGTATCCCAATATCAAAAGGGTTGTCATTCTTGCTAGAAGGTGGGGCCTAAATAAAGGAAGTGGGCCACTAGGGATAAGCCTGGAGATTCTGTAGCTTTACTTCCTATCTTTTCTATTTCCAGAAGTGGACATGATGTCACCAGCCCCCACACACTCCTACTCCTATGCCTTCTTCATCATGATGAAGGACTATATGGACGATAGTCCTTCTTAAACTTTGTACTAAAATAAATCCTTCCTCTCCTAAGTTGCTTTTGTCAGGTACTTTGTCATAGCAAGAAGAAAAGTAAGTAATAGTGACAAAGTAAGAGCCTTACGGGATCCTTGGGCCCAGAGCTTTGGTCTTATTGGCAATGTCTTCAAAGCCTTGATTCTTCAAGGTATGATTGGTCTTCCTCCTCCTCCTCTTCCTGCTCAGTCTCCTCTCTCATCCTCCCTTTCCTCCTCCTTCTTTTTCTTCACCACCACCATCCTCTTGGAGATTATCCAAACCATTGCTGTCCAGTTTTAGTCTATAGGACCAGCAACACTTAGGGGATATCCCAGGTTCCTAGTCCCTATCCCAAGACCTAGTAGATGGGTATTTGTATGTTAACAAGATGGTAGGGAGATTGGTACATGGACTGCAATTTGAGAGGCTCTATGATTGATAACTCTATAGAAAAGCTAACACATGTAGTACCTTCACACAACAGAAATCCATCCTCCTATAGCTGCCGGGGCCAGATGTACAAAATGAAAATGTCATCAGCTCTGGTTCCTTCTGGGGAAGAATATGCCCACTATCCATCTCCTAGATCCTCATCATTGCAGGAGATCCTTGGCATTCTTTGACTTGTTGATGTATCACTGCAGTTTTGGACTTCATAATCATACAACATTTTCCTTTTATCTCTATGTCCCCATGTAGGATACAGGTTGTATCCTAATGTAATTTAGGTTGACCTAAAACTAGCTATGCATCCTACAACACCAGATCTCCCTGCCTCAGCCTCCAGTTGCTGGGATTATAGGCCAATGATACCATATCTAGCTAACATTTCTTTTTACAGATACCAGTAATATTGTACTGTGCATCCACACATTTAAACTATGATCCAGTTTAAGTAACCATATCTGGAAGGATTTTGCTTCCAAATAAATACATTTTCTGGTATGAGTGATAAGAACTTTAACACAACAGCTTTTGAGGAAATCCAATTCAGTAGAAATGCATTAAAAGTCTGCCATTCGTAAATGCCAAGAGACAAGATAATTAATAAACACCTAGATCATTTCCATAAAATCACTTTTGCAAACAATTGTATAAATTCTGAAGGAAGACTGCAAACCTAGAATAAGACTTGAGGATTTTTATTTTCACAAAGTGATTCTTGCCTTCAGGCAGCCCACCTGGTAGACTCCTTGGCTTTTGAAATGACTCAATCCCAAGTAAAAGCTACTAAAGAAAAAAAATAGGGGTGGCTGCTTGTTGTGGTTTTAGCTTTAACTGTCAACTTGACACACCGCTAGTAATCCCTGGAAAGAAGGTTTCAAGAAGGGATTATCTAGAGTGTATTGTTATGTGGATATGTCTATGAAGGATTATCATAATTAAGTTAATTGACGTGGGAAGACATAGCCCTCATGGGCAGCATCATTTCTTAGGTAGGAGGTCCTTAACTAACTATATGAGTTGACAAATCTAGCTGAGTGCAAGCAAGCAAGCAAGCAAGCAAGCAAGCAAGCAAGTATCCATGCATTCACTTCTCCCTGTTCTTAATTGTGGATGTGATGTGAATATATAACTGTCTCAAGTTTCTGCTGCCTTGACTTCCCTGCTATCATGGCATAGAGCTTGGACTTGTAAGCTAAAATAAAGCCTTTGTCCCAGAAGTAGCTTTTTGTTAAGGTATGAAGAGGTTTATGTTACAGGAATAAAGCTAGAATGTTGCTTACTGGAATCACACTGCTGTCTGTATCCTACCTTTAGGGATTCCTGTTGATCACAAGTCTTACTTACTCAGAATTCATAAGTCTCTAATCTGCTCTCAAAGATGACAGCATAGATGGAGGCATCTTAATTATTACAAAGAAGGGGATTCCTTTGACTCAAGACAGTGGACATAAGCAGTAGTAATACTGCACATGAAGACAGACTGATTCCTAAGGTTTTACGGACTAACTGCACACTGTGGCTACCGTGAGAACATATGGTGCAGGTAGCATGCCTTGCAGCAGCCTCAGAACAGCCCCTTGACATCACACTTGCTCATTTCCCCCTTTAATTACATCAATCTTTACACTATATTTGTGGTATCTGTTCTTATAAATGGGAATTTTATTTCTCCTTAATAAACAAATGTTTCATCATAACACGTTAACTTTCTTTTCTTTGGTAACATACTTTACCTAAAAGTCCATTTCCCCAACTCCCAGGGTATTATTGTAGCTGTATTAGTTAGCTTTGTTTGTTTTTGGAGACATGGCACCATTACATGTACAACTCTAGGTGGCTTGGCTAATAAACAGTTTTTTTATATTTTGGTTGTGGTAGTGGGGATTGAATCCAGGGCCTCTAGAAGGTGCTGAGCAAGAACTCTTCTACTGTACCACCTCTCAGGCTTGGAACTTGCTGTGTAGCTTAAGAGAGGCTGGAAGTTTTGGGTATTTTTCCTCATCCAATCACATTCTGGTATTATATGCCTATATTACCACACCTGACTCTCAGTTAGCTCTTCATTAATCTAAAAGTTTTGGTATATCGCCCTCACCCCCAATTTTCAAATGTTCTGCCTTATAGTCCTACTAATCTTTTCAATAGACTATAGTTACCTTTTAAAAGTTACTTTAAAAACTTGTTTTGTTTAATTAGAACATGTAGATCATTCATGTTTAATGAAATTATATGCGTATATTTATGTATATATTATATAAATATTGTACATTGTGTAAATATTATATATATTGGTGGCACAAATACTTAACAAATGCTAGAGTTCCTTTGCAGAGGCTGCAGTTTCACAATTAACCATGAGAGGATAATTTCTAGGAATTCACATATTCTGAAAGTGGATTCACTTATCGGTGTTCTTGGGGGAAGGGTGTCAGGTTATTAGAGTAAGTCCCATACCTACAAGGCCCAGAGAACCTCTGGGCAAAGAAGAAACAAAGCCATGACTTTAGGGACAGCAGTATGGCAAACTAGGAGAGAGGACAGCAGTTCCATGGCCACGCCCAATGATAGAGTGTAAGCAATGGGATGGACAGTGGACTGGGGGAGTGGCTTTTTACCTGCTTGCACAGAGACACTTTATAACTACCATTACTACCCTATAAGTAGCTGGCTTATTATCACCTGAAAACAACAGTTACCCACACACACCTTCTTCTTTCCTTTTCCCTTCTCTGTGCAGGTTATCTTTCTCTGGGATCATTTTCCTTCAGCTTAAATACCCAAGAGTTTCCCTTAGTAAGGATGTGCTCTTTTTGTTTTTATTTGTTCATCATTCATGTACGTTATTTCCACAGAGCCAGAATTAACGGTTGGGAACTAGTTTTCTTCACTGCCCTGAAGGCATCCTCACTATGGCTCTCTGAAAGCCATCACTGAAACTACAATGAAATAAATTCACCTTCCTAACTCTGCTTACTCTCACAATGTTTTTCTTCCTCTTTCTATAGTTGTGTGGACATGGCTGGGTGCAGAATTCTTTTTCGTAATCTGGGTTAAACCATGTTGAACTTCTGGCTGGCATATTATGCTGAAGGAATCATTCTTTGAACTTTTGCTTCTGGTCCTTTCTTTTATTCGTTCAGTTCTCTTCTGACACTGTGATTAAGTGACCACTCTAGTGTGTCCTGAGACCTAGCACACTTTTATGCATTTCTAATGCTCTCCATTCCCTCTGCCTCCTTCAGGACAATTCATTCAATTCCACGAGTACTTTTCCAACCGTGTCTAATGTGCTGTTCAACACAACACATTCAATCATTTGGCTATTACCGTTTTCCATTTCTAGAACTTCTAATTTTTAATATTGTTTATTTAAATTTTTATTATATAATATGTCTTGGTCATATTTTCCCTTCCCCAAGACTTTCCAGATTCCCCTTTACTAGCCATCTAAATTTGTATTCTTTATTTCTCTTAAAAGACAAGACCAAACTAAATAACAATAACAACAGCAGCAGCACATATAAAAATGACACACACACACATTACCACCACCACCACTAACAACAAATCAAGCCAAATTAACCAAACAATTAAAAAATATGGAGTCTATTTTGAGTTCTTAACTATTACTTAGCATGCAGTCTGACCTGTGGTATGCTTGATATTACTCAATATCATTCCATTGAAGTAAACAGACTTTTCCTCTCCCAACAGCTATCAATTGCAAATATGTTCTTGATTAGGGGTGGGACTTTATGTTCATGTCCCCTTCTCTATTTTAAGACCAGCTCCATGACATGGAATCCATACCCTGACATTTTTAATCAGGCCAAGAATGTAAAAATAGGTAGATAGATGATGGAACCCAGGGGAAAATCTAGTGCAATCGTTCTGCTGATTTAACATTGCAATCAAATGACTCCTAGTGACATACTGTTGTACTCATAGATGGGTACATCACTGTATCCGCATCAGAGAAGCTTCCCCTTGCAGTAGATGGTAATTAACATGGGAATCACATTTGGACAACATACAGAGAGTCAGGGACTTTGGCCTCCTCAGCTCTAAGTGGGATACACGACATCCCTTCCCTCAAGGATTAAAGGTCTATGTGGAAGAAGAGCCTGGAAGATTTAAGAGCCAGAGTTGTTGGACAACTTGAAGGAAACAGCATTTTCCAGAAACAACAGGCCTGGCAGATAGGAACTCTCAGACACTGTGACAGCATGCACAAGATCTGTGTGGGTTCAAACTAGAATGCTTACTTTTTATAGCTGTTCTTTGCAAATATTTTCCAACTTGATTTTCTTTTCCTCTTGATATATACATCACTTTCTCTTTTACTAATCTGTGTCTGGCAACTGCAACGTCCAGTCTCTCTGAAGTTTAGCTCTTGTGGTCTACTATTAATATTTCTGCTAATTCCCGGCACCAGTGCTAGCTAACTCAAACCATGTGCTAGCTATTGTATAAATATATCTCTGAAGCATAACCTGAAAGAGTGTCCTTTTATAAAGGGTTATCTTATACTTCAGGCACGCTTGTGATGAGCAGGCATCAAGTCTAATGCCAAAGACTTCCTGCACCCCATTCACTTCAATCTATGAGGGCTCACTTACTTTGGTTTCATGTTCATCTTGAAGGTGGACTTCTATAAGGTCCTAGTTCAGTGTGTGTGTGTGTGTGTGTGTGTGTGTGTGTGTGTGTGTGTGTGTG
>JADRCD010178458.1:0-12250 GCA_019843815.1 Montemys delectorum
CAGCCCCAGTCCCTCCATGTACACACAATGCAAAAACAAAACACCGGCAAAATCTCTGATTGAGCTACTTTTGTGGCCAGTACTTCTTCCCTTCCCTCTCCTCGAAGATTCTTTCTTCAAAATGGCTCTGATGAGCTTGTTTTCCTCAGTCTGGAAGCTGTTTCTCCCCATCCAGGAGAGAAGTCCCAGGCTAGCACAAACCACAGATTTACATCTTCCTGAATGTAGGAACTGGTCCAAGAGTAGGCATGTGACCAGGCAGAGCCAGTCTCAGTCATTCCACAGCTTTTTTTTTCTTTTTGGTTTTTTCGAGACAGGGTTTCTCTGTGTAGCCCTGGCTGTCCTGGAACTCACTCTGTAGACTAGGCTGGCCTCAAACTCAGAAATCCACCTGCCTCTGCCTCCCAAGTGCTGGGACTAAAGGCGTGCGCCACCACCGCCCAGCTCATTCCACAGGAAGGCTAAAGGCAGTGGTTATCAACCTTCCAAAAGCTGGAACTCTTTGATACAGTTCCTCATGTTGTGGTGACCCCCAACTAAATTATTTCCATTGCTACTACGTAACTGTAATTTTGCTACCGTTGTGAATCAATGTTAGTACTGCTGATATGCAACCCCTGGGAAAGGGTCACTTAAAACCCAAAAGGGGTCTCCATCCCACAGGTTAAGAACCACTGTCATTGTAACTGCAAGTAGCCATTCCCATGCCTTGTGAAGAAAGTCTGAAGCTGGCTAGCTCAGAGGCAAAGATACAGGGCAAAGCCCGACACAGAGCCCCAACGGAGCCCCTAGATCCAGCCACGCTTGAACCTGATCCATCTATGCGGATCAGTGAGGTCTCAATTTTGTGTTGACTATATCTGTCACTTGGAACTAAGCGTGTTCTGATATAACCTCTCTGAAGTCCCAGGCTAATAATGTGTTAAAGCTTTTTCTTTCTTAGGAAGTTAAGGCACTGAAGTGAACGTAGCCTTAGGCCAGCGAGAGACACTACATATAGGCAGTCACTGTGAGCTGCCCATGTGAGCAAGTGCTTGGACTAGACTCTCCCTTTGTAATTCTGAATGCGGGACCTGAGAGTCCAGGTGCCTGACAGGAGTGGAAACGGGTCCAGGCCCAGCTCCTGGCTTTTGTCCCCAGGCAAGATAAAAGCAGCCTGAGGCTTCACTGACCCACTTTGTGGTGACCTCCACCCCCACTCCAACCTTCTATTCCAATCCTTGAGCCTTACCATGTGCGGCTCGCCACTATCTACTGCAGAGGTTTTTCGAGCTGGCTTGTTCTGTGTCCCAGTTGGAACTGCTACGAGAAAACAGAAACTGAGAAGCTAGAAGACAGGTGCCTGAGGGACAGTCCTGCCTGGGGGTTAGGGGGACAGGCCTGGCTGGAGGCAGCACACAAGGGGCACTTCTAAGCCAGGGGATGAGGACAAGAGGACTCAGCCATAGGAAGCGAGGCCGCTACTCTCTGCTGGACACCAGGTTAGAACTGGGGAAGCTGCTGCCCAGAGCTCACAGGAAACAGAGCCAGCTGGAGTTTTAGTTGCATGATTGGCATCTGTGGCTACCCATCAATTCAGGGATGGAGGCATGAATGAACATGGACCAGAAAGAGGGCTGCAGGGTGCCATACAAGAAAGTGGACATATATACACACAAACGTGCATGTACACACACACACACACACACACACACACACACACACACGTACACGTGCACACCCCTACCTCTGAAATGACCACAATTATGTCTAACTGGAAAATGATCCACAGAAAATCTGACTTCACTCTGCGATTCATCAGAGCTGGATGGGTTCTTAAAGTCACTCCATCCCATTGCCTTCTTTGTTAAGCTCAGAGAAGGACAGTGATCTTCATAAAAATCACACCAGAAGTTCATGGCCAAAGCAGAGACCGAGCCTTGAACAGCTGGTTTCTATGGCCCTAGTCTAACTCACTGCTCTGGCTGTGAATCTGATCCTAGAAGACTCTGTTTCATTTTTCTTTGTTTTGGTTTCATGGTTTTGGTTTGGTTTTGTAATGCGAGAGCCTCCAGTGTTTTTAACTGCTGAGCCATCTCTCCAGCCTCTGTTTCATGGTTTTATTTATTTATCTTTAGTTCATGTGCAGTTTTTTGCCTCTGTGTGTGTTGTGTGTGGGGGGTGGGGGGGCGGCCAGAAGAGGGTGTCATATCCCATTAGAGCAGGAGTTACTGGCAGTTTGAAATGCCAGATGTGGGTGCCGGAAACAAAACTCTGGTCCTCTGCAAGAGCAGCATGCACTCCTAACCACTGAGCCACTCCTCCAGCCCCTGTTCTGCTTCAGTCTTGAAGTAGGGTCTCACATAAACCCAACTTTCTATGTAGCCAAGAATAACTGTGAACTTCTGAGCTCGGCCTCCACCTCCCAAATACTGGGGCAACAGGCATGCATGACTGCATCTTGTTTGGAGATCTGGTTTTAATCCTTTGTGGGACTGCCAGCCGTGACAGAGCCAAGCACTCACTCCGTGCCAGGCAGCAGTCTGAGGCAGCACTCTGAGGCGTCGACATGCCTGAGCACACCACAGGCCTCACAGCTGCTTTAAGGAAGGGGCTATCTATCATCCTTACGTCACAGAGGTCACACTCCCCCCCCCCCCCCCACACACACACACACAGACACACACACCTGTCTGCCTCCATAGCACACGTCCTCGGGGACAGCACACTGGGCCACACCCAGCGCTTGCAGGGAGAGGGCGCCAGGCTTTGTCCCTCTGTGGCCAGCTGTCAAAGGGGCGGGGCGGGGGTGGGCGGGGCGGCTGAGTTCCTGACCTACTGGGAGGCTGGTTTTCAGTATGATGGGGTCTGGGATCTTCCAGAAGCCATTATCCTCGTCCCAGCTCGACTCCCGCCTTATCTTCTCCAGGTTGCTATAGTTACAGTCTCTGCGGATGAGAGGCTGCACCTGCTCCAGGAGCTGCTGGAGGAGCATGGAGTCGCGCTCCTGCCGGCGGATGGTTGCCAGGTAATCAATCTTCTCCAACTGGAACTCCGACTGCAGGTCCTTGATTTCTACCTCTGCTGCCCGGAGCTGAACCAAGGTCAAGTGACAAGTGCTGAGCCGCTCCTGTCTGCCCACTTTGTCCCCAAACTGGCCCCCAGCAACACCTCACCAATGGCTCCCTCCCAGTTCCCCATCCACACTGTGTCCAGCGTCTGGGCCTTGACCCGCCATGCACCACCCTCCCTTCCAGCATGTAATGAGCACTTCCTGTACCCACAGTCCTGTAAAACCCTGGCCTTCAACCACACCACCCCAGCCTCGGCCACTATGCCCTGGTCAGACATTTCTCCTGGAGCAGCAGAAGAAACACACAGCAGGCTCTTAAATGCTTGTGTGAAGAACAGGGGGTTGCCAGCTGTTAGCAAGGAGTGCTATGTCCAGCTGGGCCATGGAGCCAGACAGGGCTTCACCTTCTTCTGCATCTTCTCCAGCAGCTTGCTCTTAGCCCTCACTTCCTCCTGGATAGAGTCATAGACGTTGAGAAGCACCCAGTCCCCGCTGTCCTCGTCGGAGTTCTGCAGTGCAGCCACCAGCTGCTTCTTGCGCTCGTCTGCGTACCGCTTCCTCCGCTTGTGCTTCTCCTTCAGGTCCTTGTTTTTAGCCTGCTCGCCCCCCACCACCTGCTGCTCCAGCAACTGCAAGCTGCAGCCCGGAGGAGAAAGCAAGTGTCACAGACCCGGCTGGCCTGCTGGCACCTGCCACCTGCTCCCCACAACCCACTTCACAGAGTGGTACAGCCGAGGTCTAAAGAGCTAGAGCTGCTTGCTCAGGGGCTGAGCCACCCCTCAAAATGCTGATAGTACCCGCATCGGAGCAGGCTCATGGCCATGCTCTACCAGCATAGGGGTGGTGCGCCACAGTTTGGGGTTTTTTTTTTGTTTTTTGTTTTGTTTTTTTTTTCGAGTTCCTGGCTGTCCTGGAACTCACTCACTCTGTAGACCAGGCTGGCCTCGAACTCAGAAATCCACCTGCCTCTGCCTCCCAAGTGCTGGGACTAAAGGCGTGCGCCACCACTGCCCGGCTCCACAGTTTTTAATCCTTTATGAATCAGTCACATTCCAGCTGTTGACTGAGTAAAAACAGGTGTCCTTGTGGCTCTGGGTCAGGACTCTGCTTACCTGGCCTGCTGTGGCACCTGGCCTGCCCCACTGTCCCTCTTATGGTGGAGGAGGAGCCTGGTGTGGGCTCCATAGAGGGTGAGAAGTAGATCTCACCTCACCCCGGCCCAGGCCACAACTCCTCAACCTCTAATTTTCTTCCCATCATCCCCTAGGCTCCTAACCCCTGACCCCTGGTGCTCACCGGGCCAGCACTTGCTGTTGATCCACAGGCTGCAGCTCCTCGGTCAACACAGCCACTTCCACACCTACGCTTTCCCTCCTCACGCTTGCCATGGCCAGCAAGGGCTGAGGTTGGGCCTCCTCAGATACCTGGGCCACATGGGCCACGTGGGCTTCAGACTCCAGCCACACACCAGTCTCTGCCTCAGATACCACCTCCTCAGCCACTTTCAGGTTTAGATCAGGCTCCTGGACACAGGGAGACAAGATAGGATGGAGACACGAATGAGCCTGCATGGTTCACCCCTGGCTCAGACATACAGGCCCAACATCAGTAACCCCAAACTCTAAAACCCAATATGCATAGAAATCTGAAAAGCTTTGAGTTCTAGGGTGCTCCAAAAGTTCCATGTGTCAGGAGCTGGGGAAATTGCTCAGTGGCTACAGCCTACGGAAGTGTGAGGGCCCTAGTTTACTACCCACCGCCCCCACCAAACCCCACAGTCCCTGAAATTCCAGGCTCAGAAAGCAGGAGACAGGGGACCTCATAGCAAGCTGGCTCCGGAGACCAGCCATGTGGGTGAGTGCTGAGGTTGGTTGGGAGGCCCTGTCTCAATGAACAAGGTGTAAGAGTAATCAAGCATGATTCCCAACATCAACTTTGAGCCTCCACATGCATGTGCACCAGCAGACATGGGCCCACACACATACAAAGCAGGTACACACATGCATATGCAAATGGAAAAAGAGAAAAAGTTCAGATGTCTGTGCGTGATGGACATAACATACATAATAGGGATGCGACCTGCAGGAAGCTGTAACCAGTTTTTCACACTCAAACTAATTGATTGTTTGTTTGTTTGTTTGCTTGTTTGTTTGTTTTTCGAGACAGGGTTTCTCTGTGTAGCCCTGACTGTCCTGGAACTCACTCTGTTTACCAGGCTGGCCTTGAACTCAGAAATCTGCCTCCCAAGTGCTGGGATTATAGGCGTTCGCCACCACTGCCTGGCTCCCATCCTCCACTCTTGAGATCACTAATCCAGCACCAAGGAAGGCAGGATCATTTTCTCCAAAATAGAAACAGACCATAGCATCCCTTTCCACACCAGAACCTTCCATTGCTGCCCATGGAAATTCACCCATAGGAAACTCTGATCTCCTGCCCTGGATGCTGCCTCTGCTATGTCTCTCCCAAGTATCCTCTGCACCCCACCTGTCCACCTTCGCACCCCCTGGGGGACCCTGGGGTCTTGTTCAGAAAGTCCTTGGCAAGCAATGTTCTTCCCAATGGCCCTGCCTTTCACTGGCTGTAGAACTCGGGAGAGCAGGCCCTGCGCCTCACCTGGGCAGCACAGTAGAGCTAACCCTAGTGGTGTGGTCGCAGGAGACCTGACAGGCTAGGCGGATCAGCTCACAAACCTCTCTGGACCAGATCCAGGGCTTTGACTTGGCCCACCCCAAAATCTACCCCATTGATGTAAGAGCCAGTCCTGCAGACCCAAAGCCACAGGATCTCCATGACACAGGACAACACCACAGTGGATCCATCACTGCTAGTGTAGCAGAAGCCAGAGGCCTCGAACCAGACCGATGACTCACTGCAATGAACATTCGCATGTAAAGATGTGTGGACAAAAGAGTGTACTGTGTGACACATGGTGACACACTACCGCTTCTACAGCAAGATTTTTCTGTTGCTCTCTCTCTTTCTCTCTTTTTTAGGGGAGGTTGCAAGGGTGGAGGACAGATATAAATGGATGGAAGATGGGTGGGAGGGACTGGGGTACATGATGGGGAATTTAGAAAGAATCAATACAAAGTTACAAAAAAGAAACGTCCCTCCCAGCTTCTCCCCCTTGTCTCTGTCTTCATCTCCTAGTAGGGGTCTCCCATCATTTTGTCTGCTGCCTACTGCCACACCCTGCCCTGTGGCCACGCCTAGAAGCTTTCAGGCTTAAAACTGCTCTCCCTAAATGTGAAGAGATTTTGAGGCCACCTCTCACTCCCCTATCTTATGCCTTGTCCCATGCAGAAGACAAACGGTATTCAGATTGGGTGCGACAGGCCCACAGGAGGTCCCCAGCAGTGCCTTAGGTTCCCAGGCCTTCCTGCAGCTCTCATCCTACCTGCACACCCCGCCTCTCTGCTCCTTTAAGACAGCGGCCTCCAATGCCACCAACTACAGAAGGCCTCCTAGTCACTTCACCCATGTGGCAGTCCTCAGTTTAAACATTGCTCAGCCATCCACCTGCCTAGGGAGGGTGAAGCCTGACAGCTGGGCCAGGCACTTGGAGGGCCAGGCAGGTACTCACAGTCCTGAGGAGGACATTGTCAGCCACATCAGCTTCTGACTTGGCATCGCTGGGCTCCAGCACGTCAGCCGAGGATGGCCGCTTGTAGGGAGAAATGGGGGAGGAAGAGGAGGAATGTTTTGGGTCATAAATCCCTTGTACTTCAGCCGGGCAGTGGTGGCGCACGCCTTTAATCCCAGCACTTGGGGGCAGAGGCAGGCGGATTTCTGAGTTCAAGGCCAGCCTGGTTTACAGAGTGAGTTCTAGGACAGCCAGGGCTACACAGAGAAACCCTGTCTGGAAAAAACAAACAAACAAAAAAATCCCTTGTACTTCCTCACTACCCTGACGCCCACTTTACCCGCCTCCCCATTGCCTCCTCTGCCTGCTGCCAGGGTAAAGAGGTGGCAGGGAGAGAGAGGACACAGGCGTACGTCTATGGTGTCCCAGGATATGTTCTATGTTATCTCAGGCAGAGCACATGTCAGACCCTCTACTGTTCAGAGGAGGAAACCATGCCTAGAGAAACAAATGGCCACTGTTCTGTCATGAAGTAGGAGCTGGGATTTCAAAGGCCTGTGTTATTACATGTGTGTGCATACATGTATACACGTGCTCACATGAAAAATACAGAAAAATAGGGAGAAATAAAAGGAACATTTTCTTAAATTTTCTAACAGGAAAAGAACTGAAACTGGGACAGGGGAGGCACCCCAAGCCCTGTGGTCTTGAAAAGTAGCCCAGGTTCCTGAGCTCTCTCAGGTGGGAAGTCAGGACGGCCACAATAATTCAGCAACCCACCCTCCTCTCCACACACAGGTGCCCTGCCAAAGGGACAGATACCAGGCTTCCCAGCGTTCGTCTGACAGAGTGTCTCCCCTCCAGACCACAGGACAGCAGGGTCCCCAAGCAGGTCACGGAGGACACAGGTGAACACTGCTGAGCCGCAGAGGCCAGTAGCCCTGAATGTGCAATGACCCCTATGCTCCCAGCCCATCCTGCCGGCTCCACAGAACATTAGCTACCTGCTCAGGAATCTGGGGGATGACTGTCTGGCATGAATCTGTCATGGCCACAGTAGAGGACAGTCTGGCCAGCTTGGCCTCCACTTCGGCAAAAGGATCCTGCAGGCTTGCCAGTATCCGCAGGGGCTCCAGTGATGGCTCGTTCTCCTGGATGTAGCGCTCTGCCTCCAGTGGAGATGCAGTAGCCCCCGGGCCCAGATACTCGTCGGGAAAGTACCTGCTCTCAGCCAGCACCACAGGCATGGAGAACTCCACATTGGAAAGCTCCTCAGGCCCAGGGAAGGCCTCTGACGTGGAGGAGTCTTCCAGAGTGGATGACTCATTGGACTCAAAAGAAAACTCTGACCTGGAAGTCTCCACGTGGGGCTCCTCAAACGTGAGGGGGGCTTGGCTCCTGGCGACCTCGCCACTGGGCAGCATGTCAGGCATAGAGAGGATGGTGGGCTTTACTGCAGTCTCGTACCGCAAAGGTGGTGAGTACTCGGGCCCACTGGCTAGCTCAGCCCTGGACATGACCTCTGTCTTGCACAGGACTTCCGCTTTGTGAACGCCCTCTGCAGTGAACATGAACATCTTGCAGTCTCCCAAGAAGAAGGTGGCCCTCCACCCACTGTGTCTCAAAGACCAGCTTAAGTCAGAACCCTGAAGATCCCCAGAGTCCAGCTACAGTTCCCAGCCATCCATCTCTTTCCTATGGCCTCCTTTCCAGGGCCTGACCCTGCCCTTATTGCCTCTTCCAGGGAGCCATGTCTGAGTAGCACTGGCGCTTCTCCATCCTTTAACCCCTCACCCACTGATGGCTGCACTCTCCCCACCCTGCCTGGAATGGTTCTTCCATGTGAGCAGGGTACCCTACATGTCTCACTACCTCCCGAGGCTGAGGTCCTCTAAATTCTGACTATTCAGCTGAGACCCCCTAGCTCCTCCTCTAGTGTCAGATCAGGGATCTTGTCCACCAACTCTTCCAGACACACTGGAAGAGATGAATGCTGGCTGCAAGTCAGAGCTCCAGAAACCAAACAGAGACCTACCTCATGGAGGCTTAACATGCAAACTGGAGGACTGTGTGATGCTGGAGATGCAGAAGATGCAGGAAGCTATGTTTCCCTCCTCTGGGTGTTTATGGGGAGTAGGATCTCTCTTCCTCAATTAGACAGACTTTGCTCCCAGTTCATGCCTCTAGACTTTCTTTTACATCCCATCTAGATTATTTCTTTCTTTTCTTTCCTTCCCTCCCTCCTTTCCTTCCTTCTTTCTGTTTTTTTTTTTTTTTTCCTTTTTCTTCAAGACAGGGTTTCTCTGTATGGCCCTGGCTGTCCTGGAACTTGCTCCATAGACCAGGCTGGCCTTGAACTCACAGATCTTCCTGCCACTGCCTCCCACGTGCTGGGATTAAAGGTAAGCATCGCTATCACCAAACTTCATCCATCTCTTCATCCCTTGTGTCCTGCACTCCCCTAAAGGGGTCCACATTCCTTGTGCTAAATACAGCATACACAGAGCCTCTCCTTGGCCCCAATTCCTTCACCTGCTACCTGAGGATCCAGAGTATCTAACCTTACCAAATAGGAGAAAGGTTTTAAGTAAAGCTCCCCCCCCCATCCCCCAGCACCAGGCACACAGCAGCACCCCACCCTCAGTATGAACCACCCACTCAGTCCCATGGTGAACAGCAGGAAGCTGGTGAACAGCAGCTTGGGTCGTTGGATTATACATCCTAGAAACTGCCACACAAGTAAATGTTCCTGCTAACGACTGGATCCTCACAGGATGTGGTTGCCTTGGTAGCAGACAGGGTGAACAGTAAGCGACTAGCAAATGCAGAAACTTGGGACAAGAACTGACCTCTCAAGCATGTCATTCTATCTTCCTCTAATAAGCCCAGGGGTGGCCCAGCTTGTAGACAGACCACCAGAGATAGCACTGTGTGACTGTATCAGCTTTGGGCTCAGACGGCCTAGACTCCCATCCTGACTCCACTTTCCCAGCTACGAGGCCAAAGGCCAATTACCTATTGTCATCCCTAGGCCTAGTTCTTCATCTCTAGGTGGGGGGTAGCTGTGGGACCTGCCTGGCTGAAGAGTTATATAAATGAGAGACCTGAGCCTACCATGCAGAGGACCCTCCCCCCATCCAACAGGGAAAACAGGAGGTGGGCTCCCACGCTGCACCTGTCTCTTTCTCCTTGCGCAGATTCTCCTGCAGCGTGGACAGCTTCACGTCATATGAGTTACGCATGGCTGTGATGTCCTCCTGCAGCCGGACCCGAGACTCTTGCTCTGCCTCGTAGTCAGCTTTCAGGCGGGCCAAGCGCTCCTCATACTCCTGGGGTGGAGGGAGACACAGCGGTGGTTAGTCACCCCCACTCAGAACTGGCCTTCACAACTGACCTCCAGTTCTGGATACCCAGACAACGCAGGGGAGAATGAGGTGAGAGTCCCTTGTCACATGAGGGTGACAGTTCTCTGGTGACAGCCCTCTCTCCACTCTCTGTGCAATTTTGATGGACGGATGCTTTCCACAAATGTTTGGATGTAATTCTTCACAGTGCACTATGTCATTGAACACCTTCTCTCATATCCACCTGTGGTACTCAAGCCATTGGTAACAAAATATGTTTCTGTTCACTGGCACTCTCTCTGTCTGTCTGTCTCTCTGTCTCTCTGTTTCTTTTTTTTAAGTTTTTTTTTTAATTTTATGTATTCATCATAACTATCTTCAGACACATCAGGCCCCATTGCAGATGGTCGTAAGCCACCATGTGGTTGCTGGGATTTGAACTCAGGACCTCTGGACAAGCAGTCAGTGCTCTTAACCACTGAGCCATCTCTCCAGCCCAGTGTGTGTGTTTTTTGAGACAGTGTTTTCTGTGGAACTCACTCTGTAGACCACAAAGTCACAGCAATTCACCTATCTCTGCCTCCCAAGTCCTGGGATTAAAGACGTGAACCACCACCGGCTTCTCTCTCTGCCTTTCCTGTCATCACTGGCTCCTGTCTCAGGAGCATCCCACGTGGTCCCACATCTACTCCTGCTTCAACCTCAGCAATACCCCACATTGCTGCTGCCAGCCCCATAACATCACATCCTCTGCTTCGGAGGTAGGGCCTCCAGGTTCATGAATAGTCTGAACTCGACTAAACCTGAATCCCCATGAGATGGAATGCTGCTGGCCCTTGGACATCCTCTTTTCATTCTTCTTATTGTTTTACATTATTCTAAGTGTATGGGTGCTCTGCCTGTGCACTCTGATGGGTGTACTCTGATCTGTGCACTATGTACACGAGTCAGAAAAGGGTGCTAGACGCCCTGGAGTTGGAGTCACAGGTGGTGTGAACCACTTTAGAGGCCCTGGGTATTGAACCCTGGCCCTCTCGGACAATAACTAGGACCCTTAGCCACTGAGCCAGCTTCTTCTTTTAGAATTAAGAACAAGTTTTTTGTTGTGGATGTGTTTTTTTCTCTGCACTGAGCATGGGACCCAGGTCTTCATGCATGATGGACGCAATGGTTGCCAGTGTGACTGTTGAGATGCTCAGCTTTAACTGTCACTTTAACACAACCTAGACCCACCTGGGAAGAGTCTCAGTGAGAGACTGTCTACCCTGGGTTGGCTTGTGGTCTTGTCTGTGGAGGACTCTCTTGATGATGTTACTTGATGTCGCCCACTGAGGGTGGCACCATTCCCTAGGCAGGAAGGCCTGAATGTATGAACATAATCAAGATGGGCAAAGCAAGCAAGTGTGCCTGTGCTCACAGCTCTCTGCTCCTGACTGAGGATGGGATATGACTATTGTTTGAGGTTCCAGCCTTGACTTTCCTAAAGACGATGGACTGGAACCTGGAATAGTGAGCTAAAATCAACCCTTTCTCCCATAATGTGCTCTCTGTCAGGGTATTTTTTTCACAATAACAGAAATGAAATTAGGACAGCTGCCAACCTGAACGGACTGAGAAGTGCCCAGGTTAGCGAGGAGGCACACCTCTGCCTGTGAGGATGCTCCCAGACAGGTCTGAGGAACAGGGGAACGCCTGCCCTGATGATGGACCACACCACCCCATAAGTGAGCCAAACAGATGGTTCATCTTGAAAGTTGTTTGTGTCAGTGTCACAGTACTCTGTCACAGTGAGGGAGAGGCTGGTAACACTGAGAAGGGCAGTGCTCAGAGTCTAGACCCTTGGCCCTGCTCCTCTGTGTTTTGTTTGTTGTTTTGATTCATTATTACTACTTCTACCTATTGTAATCATCATCATCATCATCATTTTTTCTTCTTCTTCTCCTCCTCCTCTTCCTCGTCCTTCTTCTTAGCACATTTGGGTTTCTAGTAACTTGCTTTACCCAGAAACACCTACTTCTCATCTGTCTAAGGGGTTCTACCCCGCTCCCTGACAAGTCCATGCTCAGGGCTCATAGAGGCTTCCTGACTAACTCAGCCACTCTCTGCCATTCATCTTTTCTGTTTCCATTGGCCTGTTTAAAAGAGTTGCTGCTAGAGAGGCAGATGGATTTCTGAGTTCGAGGCCAGCCTGGTCTACAGAGTGAATTTCAGGACAGCCAGGGCTACACAGAGAAACCCTGCCTCGAAAAACCAAAAAAAAAAAAAAAA
>JADRCD010178465.1:0-23412 GCA_019843815.1 Montemys delectorum
TTTGTTTGTTTGTTTGTTTGTTTGTTTGTTTTATATGGTAGAGCACATTCCTTCTTCCCGAGCTGACCAGGTTTGCCATTTTCCATTGCACTTATTTAATGCATCTTATTCAAATGGAATGTTCTTAGAGTTTCTACCCTTCCTGGGCCTAGAGTTGGATGACTTAGGATGGTCACATAGATCCCCAAGCTTCAGGGTGTCTCAATATATACCTAATTACCGCTGCAGAAAATGCAGTTATATTTAGTTATGAAAATTTCACACTAAAGGTCACAACATTTAAGAGGGTAGATCTCACTGTTTAAAACTATTCTCTCTCTCTCTCTCTCTCTCTCTCTCTCTCTCTCTATATATATATATATATATATACATATATATACATATATGTGTGTATGTATATATACACATATATATGCACAGGCATGCAAAATAAACTTTATAACAAGGATACTCTTTTATGGGGAAATGGTTGCAAGCAACAAACAAACAAACAAACAAAAAACTGAGTTTGATTACTAAAACTTACCTAAGAAGCCAGGCATGGAAGTGCATGCTTATAACTTATAACCACAGTGCTGAGAAGGCAGAGACTAATGGACCTGGGGTTTGTTCACCAACAGAGCTTAGCCTAATCCATGAGCCCCTGTTAGTAAGAGACTGTCTCAAAAAACAAGCTGGATGACACCTGAGGTTACACATACACACAGGCAGAAGCAGCACCCAGATCTGACCTGGGGGTGGGAGATAAGTCTGCTTTCTGATCTTAACAGGCACCTAGGGGTTGTGAGCCAGCCTTTCTCTGGGCCAACAGCAATAGGAGCTAACAGGAGGCAGAGTCTAAGGGTGTTAAAAATGCAGCCCTTTCTCAGGGACCTCTCCAAATCCTCCCACTAAGAGCTGTGAGGGCCTTCTGTTGACTAATCAGGAAGTGGTTTCAATCCCCAGCCCTTCCTGGTCAGGAGAGTGCAGAAGAAAGCTTTAAACCTCATTTAAGTGTGCCACACTAATTAGGTTGACCCAACTGCAGCCACTGCCAAAACTAGCAAGACAAAATCTCTCCTGGCCAAGGCTGAATCAGGCTATCTCCTGTGGTCTCTGATGTCCCTTCTTGGATATGTATGGCCATGATGGACACTCTTATAGATCCTTCTTGAGAAGAGCTGGGCACCACAGACACCCTTTAGATGAGACAATTATAATTTCTCATTTTTCTTCTGGGTTTCATTAGGATTTCTAGATATTTCTTACCGTGTGTGTGTGTGTGTGTGTGTGTGTGTGTGTGTGTGTGTGTATGTGTGTGTACGTGTGTGTACGTGCATGCGCGTGATTTTAGTCACCCAATTACTGTTTTAAAAGCAAACAATCTGGTTCAGAGCTGTCTTTCTTATCACATTAAAATGTGGCTGAGATTAACATGCTTTTAAGCCTTGATCATACACCACAGTGTATAGTGTGTTTCTCTGTAAAGGGTAAGATATGAATCTTCTAGGCTGTGGGCAATTTTGCAGCCATCAATTCTACCATTGTAGCACAGAAGCAAAACACACAGATGTGACCCTCTGCTGCCACCCAAGCAGGAAAGCCTAGTGGATTTTGGTGTCTATTGGGCACATCTCATTCTTTTTGTTTCTTTCTCTCTCCCTCTCTCTCTCCAGGGTTTCTCTGTATAGCCCTGACTGCCTAGATTTTACTCTATAGACTAGGCTGTTTTAGAACTCAGAGATGCCTCTGCCTCTGCCCTCTGCCCTCTGCTCCTCTCTGCCTCTGCCTCTGCCTAGTGTGCTGGGGTTAAAGTTGTGTACCACCACTACCATATGGCTAGCACCTCATTTTTTTATGATAAAACAGACAAGAGCAATTCTGTACGACACTCAATCATCTCTTTATTCAGTCACACCCATTCCATGTGACCCCAGCTATTATAACTCTAGTCAGGGGCAAGCAAATGATAGGACGTCACAAAAAAACTCCCTTTTAAGTCTTCTTGCTAGTCTTAGAAAAGACCCTCCAAGTGTCTTGAGATCTCCAAGCTAGCCGTTATTTGACCCCTAATCCAACCAAGAATGAAGTATGGCTTAGAGAAAAGACTGGACATTGTCTGAATCCTTGGATATAGAAATCCAGTAATTAATTAGATTCTCAAACACAAGTCCACAAATTCTCATCTTTGCTTAAGCTAATTAGGTTTGGGTACTACCATGTACTTCCAAAGATCTTCTGAGTACCATACTATGATAGGAACCTTTGTTTGTTTGTTTGTTTGTTTGTTTGTTTGTTTCTCAAGTTAGGGTTCCTCTGTAGATCTTTAGCTGTCCTCTAACTCATTCTGTAGACCAGGCTTGTCTTGAACTCACAGAGATCTATCTGCCTTTGCCTCCAAATTAAAGGTTTGCATCACCACTGCCAGGTATTGCTAGGAATTTTTTAATGTTCTTTCCTTACATCTAAAAGTTCACATTATTAATAAATATTCACTTCTAAAATTTTTGATATTTGTAAAATAATTTTACTTTCATATTATATATATTTATTTTCATTACTTTCATTTTCAGTGGATATAAAATCTGGCAGATGGGACAAACCTGACCCAGCCCCTAGCTTGCTAACCTGAGCACAGCCTCACTTGGTACCATCATCCAGAAGTGATTTGTCTTGTGTGTAGCAAGCACTGCTATCTACCCAGCCCTGGTACTCAGAACACCTCCATCTAGCCAGGACCCAGCTATCTAAGAAACTTCACATCATCAGCCCGGCACTAACATTCAAAGATACAAGCTTTCTACTCTGTGCTCAATCTTTGATCTCTCCACCTTCCTTTTCCCTTAATAGCATGTAAGTTATAAAAGAAAGAAGACTAGGTCAGGCAGTGGTGGCTCACACCTCTAATCCTAGCACTTGAGGCAGAAGCAGGCAGATTTCTGAGTTCGAGGCCAGTCTGGTCTACAGAGTGAATTCCAGGACAGCCAAGGCTACACAGAGAAACCCTGTCTCGAAAAACCAAAAAAAAAAAAAAGAAGAAGAAGAAGAAGAGGACGACTAGAACATGCCACTCAATATTGGCTGAGAAATTCTTTTGGACTAAAAGTAATCAGCACTATGCCCTCCTATCTTCTTCCCAAAAGCAGGGCATAAACATCCATTCGTAAAGCCCTATCTTCTCTTTCACAACAAGGAACCAGTCAAAATTGAATAGGTAATGTAACTGGTTTATTAGACAGCCCTTACATACCTACCATGAATTTCCTCTAATTTGCTTTAATTAATTTCCCTTAATTTTCCTCCAAGAAGCCCCAAACTCTTCTTTTACTTAGCCTAAGATGATATATAGCTCCAAAATCTAAATGACATCTTTGAACTGTGTTTCTCTGTGAGTTGCTATGCCTAAATGTGACTTAAATAAAAATCTCCCATTTGAAGCTAAGAATTGCTCTTTTAAGGTCTGTAAAGAATTATGTTAGAATTTTGATAGGAATTTCACTGAATCTATAGATTGCTTTTGTTAATCCTGCCAACCCATGAGCATAGGATATCTTTCCATCTTTTGATATCTTCATTTTCTCTGACTTAAAGTTCTTGTCATTCAGGTCTTTCACCAAGATGTTTTATATTATTTGTGGTTATTGTGAAGAGTGTTGTTTCCCTGATTTCTTTCCAAGCCTGTACTCCACAAAATTGAAAAATCTAAATAAAATGGATGATTTTCTAGACAGATAGCACTTACCAAATAAATCAAGATCAGGTAAACTAAACATTATGAATTTTGCAAGTAAATGGATGGAACTTAATTCATTCTGGGTAAAGTAAGCCAGAGCCAGAAAGACACATATGGTATGTGCTAATTTATAAGTGGGTGTTAGTCATAAAGTGCAGGGCAACCACTTACAATCCACAGACCTAAAGAAACTGGGTAATAAGGCGGTCCCAAGGGAGGATGTGAGAATCTCACTCAGAACAGAAACTAAATAGTCATCAGAGGTAGATGGAGAGGGGAAACTGGGTAGGAGAGGGAGTGAGGAGGGGAACAGGAATGGGATAAGGTGTGCGGAGGTGGGAAAGGACCGGAACTGAGAATGGAAATTGGTGGGGTCGGGGGCAGGGGTGCAACTAACTGAAAGCCTGGGACAGGAGAGGATGCAGGGAGTCTATGGGGGTGACCCTAGCTAAGATTCCTATCAGAAGGGGATATAGAGAATAAAGTGGCCACCTGTAGCCAGGAAGGACCTTCCAGGAAAGGGAAACCTTCAACCCAAAATTTATCTTGCCTACAAGATGTGCAGGGATAAAGATGGAGCAGAGACTGAGGGAACAGCCAACAAGTAAGTGGCCCAACTTGAGACTCATCCCATGTGTGAAAGCCAACCCCTGACACTACTGATACTTTGCTATGCTTGCACACAGGAACCTAGCTAGCATAAACATCCCCTGAGAGGGTTCATCCAGCAGCAGATGGAGGCAGATACAAAGAACCACAGCCAAACATCAAGTGGAGCCCAGGAAGTCTTATGGAAGAGTGGGGGTTAAAAATGAGCAAGTTGGAGGAGTCAAAGACACCAAAAGAAGACCCACAAAATCAACTAACCTGGGACTATGGGGCCTCACAGAGCCTAGGCCACTAACATAGGGAACACACAGGAGCTTGACCTAGACCCCCTACACATTCGTACCAATGTGTAACTTGGTCATCATGTGGGTCCCCTAACAAGTGGAGCAGGAGCTGTCTTGGTCTCTGTTCCCTGCCATTGGATTTCCTTCCCCCAACCTGACTGAGCCTCAGTAGAGAGGATGTGCCTAATCCTTCTGGGACTAGATGTCCCAGGGTGATACCCAAGATGGGGCCTCACCTATCTCAGGAAAAGGGGAGAGGGAAGTGGGGAAAAGATTTGTAAGTATGGTACTGGGAAGAGGGAGGGAGCTGAGATCTGGACAAAAGTGATTTAAAAAAAAAAAAAAAAAAGCCGGGCAGCGGTGGCATATGCCTTTAATCCCAGCACTTGGGAGGCAGAGGCAGGCGGATTTCTGAGTTCGAGGCCAGCGTCTACAGAGTGAGTTCCAGGACAGCCAAGGCTACACAGAGAAACCTTGTCTCAGAAAAAAAACAAAAAAACAAAACAAAACAAAACAAAACCTCCCCCTTTCCCCTTCCCACCCTTAATCTGGCTTTAGTTATTTTAATTTATAGCCCCTTGGCACTGAACCTAAGAAGGCAGAAGACTTAGTTTCTCTCTACATTGCTATTAGTAGGCCACTCCTCAAGGAGGGATTATCAAGCCACTACCATGCATCTCTGTGCATCTCCCTTAACTCCCTGGTCCTAGTGGAAGGCTCAGCACATTCATTAAGTAAGTAGCTGTGCCATATTCAAAGTTACATGTAACACTCCCACAAGGCTGTTTGCCACAGTCCTGCCAGCTTCATCCTGGTAAAAGATGTGTGTTCTCAGAGAAGACTATGGTTAGTAGTATGTGGCAGAATCTAAAGACGGCCCCATGTTAAAAAAAAAAAAAAAAAAAATGCAAGCTGATTCTTTACATGGATGTAATTTTAAATTTTGATCTATACTGTCTAATTGCCTTGTTTATTATTAAGCAGATTATATACTCACTCTATATATAGAAATACATTTTCTCTAGCATATGAACTGAAGGGAAAGTACATTAATATTTAACAGACTTAATTGATATTCCAATAAGAAAAATAGAAAAGGAGATTTTTCAAGATAGAAAATTAGCAAAATCAAACACCTTGATACAATAAAACAAAATATATACAAAGTGAAAGGGTATATATACATATATATGTATATATATATATATATATCTTTGATTTGGAAACATTTTTGGAAAACAATGCAATTAAAAATGTAGAAAATGAGCTGGGCAGTGGTGGCACACACCTTTAATCCCAGTACTTGGCAGGCAGAGGCAGGTGGATTTCTGAGTTCGAGGCCAGCCTGGTCTACAGAGTGAGCTCCAGGACAGCCAGGGCTATTCAGAGAAACCTTGTCTCCAGAAACTAAAAAAAAAGAAAAAGAAAAGAAAAGAAAAGAAAAGAAAAAAATGTAGAAAGTGGGGTGGAGAGATGGTTTAACAGTTAAAAGCACTGATTGCTCTTCTAGAGGTCCTGAGTTCAATTCCCAGCAACTGCATGATGGCTCACAACCATCTGTACTGGAATCTGATGCCCTCTTCTGATGTGTCTGAAGACAACTACAGTGTATTCATATACATAAAATAAATAGCTTTTTTAAATGTATAAAATAAGATAATTTATTAGCATGTGGAGATGTATACTATACGTATATGTTATGATCTAGATATCTCTCAATCTCTATAGCTTTTGATACATAATGGAATTTGTATATATGTAACTGTTTTCTTATATGCCTCTAACATGTCAAAAAAAAAAACTATTCAAATGTTTAAAAACAAATGCAAGCTAAACTTTATGACTAAGCCTCACATCAGTTGCTGACCAGGCTGGAAACAGAGCACACTAAAGTACATCTGCCCCACATACCAGACATGAAGGAGCTTGGAAGTCAAATGAAATACCAAGGGAACAAGCCCTTCAAGGGCATGGCTTACCCCAGCTACTGCTGTCCTTTGTTTCTCCTTCTGGTTCTTAGATATCCTGGAGACAAGTACCAGCACTTCAGTTCTTAATAGAGAGGATACCCAAAGGGGAACCACTATGCAGAGCATACATCTGAGAGAAATTTCTTCAGTCCTTAGTCCTGCCCCTTTTCAGTCAGCTAAGGTCACCAAATGGACCAAGTCGGGACCGATGCAAAGACTGAAGGCCTAGTGTAGTCCTGCTACATGCATCCTTAGACCTTTGGCCTGAATATCGGCCTTCTCTAGCCCCAGATATGCAGCCATCAGCCTCAGACTCTCCATCTGTAAAGTTGCCAATCCCTGTCAACAGGGACAGTTCATATTCCACTTGTTTTTAAAATGAGCTTCTCCAAAACAAAATTTCCTCTTTCCAGTAAGGAGTGAGGTTATGCAAGTTGCCTGTGCTCATTTAGATTACACAAAAGAAACATATACATGTCTATTGAAATGGAAAATGATGTTTTCCTGTAGGCTTCAGTTTTACTGCCTCCCCTTACCAGAATCAAGTTTTCTGCTGAGCTCTTTCATAGTGAGGTGACTACATATGGGTGCCAGAGTCTCTTCCAAAAGCAAAAGGCTCACTGTTAATTCTTGTGTAATTGTAATCCACCTATCTGCTCTGGGGTCATCTCCTGGCCTAGCCCAGATGTGGCTTACCACTCTAGACAGTGAACAGAGTATGTGGCTCTCAGGTCTAGGATACGTCTACAGCTTGCAGCTGCTAAAAGTGACAATTTCTTTGCTGTATTGGGACAATGGCACTCAAGTGTGTGGTCTTGAAGATTGTGGGCTCTCCTAACCCCACTGCTCCAAATGCCAAAGGAGTAGAATGCTGGCTTTAAAAGGCAAGAAAGAGCCTTTAGTCCTGGAATACATCCCCCACCACACCCACACACCCACACAGGTGGGTGAGGAGTGGAGTGTCTAATATCAGAACAAAGAAAACTAGGGATACAGAATCTACCCCAGCACCAGGCAGGCCACACCCCTGACTCCAGAGGGAATCCAACCACTGTTCTTTATTTTAAACTTCCAGAAGAAATGATACCACCTCTCCAAAGTTTAATTGAGAACTGCAGGGCCAGGGTCCCTTCCTTCCTTATACAATCTCCTCCACCCAAAGACCTGATACTTCCCTGCAGAACTCCTTCTTGTAACATGTGCTCTGCTTTGGCCCGGGAAGTCCTCTATGTATGCCCCGTGCACACTATAAACAGCAACAGGAAATGTAGAGGCAAAGCTCCACTTCTATTTCTAACTCAGCTGGCACTCTATGTGCTCCTCACACACAGACATGAAGGTTTTCTAGTAAGGACCTGTACAGACCTCCCCTACAGCTAAATAAATAGAAGTATTTCCCAACCTTCATTGCCTTAATATGTTGGGAGGTGTGCGGGAGAAGACACATGACTGATGGGAAGGCCCTCTCTAGCTTCATTTCCTCTGTCCCGAAACACTATACACCTGGAGTTCAAACTCACATTGCCTCTGCAGCTCAGCCTTGAAGGAAGCCATTCCTTCCACCCCTATCCTACCACCCCTATATCCTACCTCTAAGAATCCATATAGTGCTTAGATATAGTCTTCATGTTGGAGGAGAAAATCAGTGACCAGAGAAATAACTTTTCAAGGCTAGAAAATACACTGAGGAGGAAAGACAGAGCCCTGAGACTTGATGGCTAGTTACTACAGCCTAGTTGGTGAGTTCCAGACCAGTGAGAGGCACTATTTCTGCTAGGGGAAGGAGAGTCAGATTTCTTCAAGGGATGCAGCCCATGTTCTAGTGGTCAACCCTGAAATCATGTATACACTAGCAACACTAAATGGACTCAGTAGGTGGTGTATATATAATTATGAGTGTATACACATATACACAAAATGGACATAGAAAAAGAAGCCATGAATATGAGAGAGATTATTGGAGGGCACATGGGAGAGGCTAGAGCAGGAGAATACAAGATGAGTTGGGAGGAAAGGAAAGGGAAGAAATGACATCATTTTAACTAAAATAAAGGAAAATGAAAAAGGTAGATGGTGTCTAAAGAATGATACTTGAGGTTGTCCTCAGGGCCCACATGCAAGTATACTTACACAAACACACACACACACACACACACACACACACACACACTCATGTACTCTAGTAGTCTTATGCCTGTCCAAAGGAAACTGTGCTCTTTTTGCCCCAGAATTTTTTAAGATAAATATATAGTGGAAGAAACCAAGTACCCAAAACCCAGGATTCATCACATGACATTAATGAGTAGAAGTGAGTCAAGGGGCACAGGGAAGTACACAGTAATGGAAGAGCCTGCTAATGTCTTATTTCAGCAAAGACAATGAATAATCAATTGTAATTTTTTTTAAAGATAGAACCTTGCTATGTAGCCCAAGTTGGCCTTAAAGCTACAGAACTCCTATCTCACAGGCCCTTACAAACAGCTCATCAGTCATTAACAAATGTTGCTATACAAGAATTTTGGACCAGAGGATAGTGGAACATGTTTTTAGTCTTACCACTCAAAAGGCAGAAGCAGGCAGATCTCTGAGGCCAGGCTGGTCTATATATAGAGTGAGTTCCAGGACAGCCAGGATTACACAGAGAAATCCTGTCTCTAAAAATGGAAATGATAATCCCAGTACTCAGGAAACAGAAGCAGGTAGCTCTCTGAGTTCAAGGTAGCCTGGTCTATAGAGCAAATTCAAGGATAGCCATCAATATAGAGAAACTCTGTCTCAAAAAACAAAATACAATGCCAAGCAGTGGTGGTGGCATGCCTTTAATCCCAGCACTTGGGAGGTAGAGGCAGGAGAATTTCTGAGTTCAAGGCCAGCCTGGTCTACAGAGTAAGTTCCAGGACAGCCAGGGCTATACAGAGAAACCCTGTCTCGAAAAAAAGAAAGATACAAACAAACAAAAAAAAAAAAAGAGTACTGGCTGTTCTTCCAGAGCAACAGGGGTCAGTCCCCAGCGTCGACATGGTAGCTCACAACCACATCTAACTTCAGTTCCAGGGGACCCAACATCCTCTTCTGGCCTCCATGGGCACAGCATGCACATATACTTGCAGGCAAAATACCTGTATATATATTTTTAAGTCTCAACAAAGAAAAAATTATGAGCTAGAGTAATGTTTCAGTGGTTAAGTGCACTTATTGCTCTTGCAGAAGAGCCAGGTTCAGTTCCCAGCACCCACACAGTAGCTGTCTACCATTTGTTAATCGAGTTTCAGGAGATCCAAAACCCTCTTCTAATCTCTGTTGGTAATAAACATACATATGGTGTACAGACATATATGCAGGAAAAACATCCATACACATAAAATAAAAAATAAATAAAACTAAAAAAACTAAAAACAAAAAGAGATGGGCATAATGGTGTATACCTTTAATTCTAGCACCTAGGAAGCAGAGGTTGGAGGATCTCTGTGAGTTCAAGGCCAGCCTGGTCTACATAGTGAGTTCCAGGACAGCCACTATGCAAAGAGAACCTTTCTCAAAGATGATAGCTAGATGCTTGATAGATAGATCAATAGATAGATAGATCAATAGATAGATAGATAGATAGATAGATAGATAGATAGATAGATAGATAAAAAATCACCTCGTATTGTCCAATTTTCTGAAACACTATCAGAAAATCAGCAGAAATGTCATAAGAAATTTTTAGATTTTACATTTTCTAGGTTCATATCCTCTGGGCTAGACAACAATAAGAAACTCTTACTACCACAGAGGGCACTGTTAACATCTGTAAGGTGAATACTGTCCCAGGAGCATATGCATGGCCCAAGGAGACAGTCATGAGAGTAAGACAGGTCTTGGTACTCAACTCCCCACAGCCCAGCTGCTCTAAAGATTGTATCTTTCTCGGATCCTTTCTGGGGGCAATCTTATTTTCTTTAGGCTGGAATAATACAAAAATAAGAGTTACTACACTTGTATTAATTTTACTCCCATTTGCTTTCCAGAAATCCCCTTCACAACCAGCTTTTGAAATAGATACTAGGAAATGACAGGCAGTTGGCTTTTCCTAGTAAAAATGTATAATGATACACTAATCATAAAGCCCTCCAGCAGCTCACAGGTCTCAATGACTGAGCAAAACCAAAATTCAGGCAGACTGGATCTAAGACCTTCCTTCCAAATCTCAGACCAGGATGTGGTTCCTAGACAAGGCTAGGAAGAAAAGAGCACAAGAAAAAGACTGTAAGAGTCATGATCCTATAGGGCATGGTGATAAACACCTGTAAAGCCAGCACTTGGGAGGTGAAGGTAGGAAGGACCACCACTGAGGCCCACCTAGTCTTAAAACAAAAAGCAGGCAAAGTCACACACCTGTACTTGGTTATGTCAACTGAGAAGATTCCTCTCTGGAACTCAGTTTCCTCTGAAATAAAATAGGGATGATGCACAATCACTTTTTATTTTTATTTCATTTGTTTTAAATTTTTTATGGGTACTTGAGCCATAGCATGCATATAGAGATCAGAGGACTACTTGTGGGAATCACTCTCCTTCTACCATGTGGGTCACTGGGATCAAGTTCAGATTGTCAGGCTTGGTGGTAGGTGCCCTTACCCAATGAGCTATCTCAGTATCCCCTTACTTCTTAAATTATTTTACCATACATATTATTGTGTATATGCATGATATGGGCAGGGTAGGGATATACACGTAGAGGTCAGAGGACAACATTGTGGAGTTAGTTCTCTCCTTCCACAATTATATGGATTCTGGGGATTGAACTACAAGAATCCATGCCAAGAACTCCAAACTTTCTTGGCAAGAATTTTACTTGCTGAGCCATTTTCAAGGTCTCATGAACACATGGTCCCCCTGTTAGAAGGAAAGTATAAAGCCTTCCATGCTAGAGAATGGCTGCAGTACTTCTGCCACCTATCTTAGAGGGAAATAAAGTAACCTGTACAGCAAACAATCTACAGAGAACCAGTTAAAAATTGGGACTGAGCCGGGCGGTGGCGCTCGCCTTTAATCCCAGCACTTAGGAGGCAGAGGCAGGCAGATTTCCGAGTTCTGAGTTGGAGGCCATCCTGGTCTACAGAGTGAGTTCCAGGACAGCCAAGGCTACACAGAGAAACCCTGTCTCGAAAAAATTAAAAAAAAAAAAATTGGGACTGAATTTACACAGCCCTGCACAGTGTGGGCCAGGGGAACTTAGGAGTGTAAGAAGTGTCTGAATGCAACAAAGCTCTGGGAGCACCAAGGCCCAGGATCACCACAAGTTTTCTGTTCATTTATTTTTTGTCTTTCAGGGATTTTATGTGTGGGTGTGTTTTGCTTGGTTTTTGTTTGTTTGTTTTTGTTTTTTATTAAGACATCTCCTGACACTGGCATGTGCTGCCTGCATCTCCTTGGCCCAATCTTTTCCTAGGAGAGGAATTTTTGGCCTTTCTGTCTAGATGATAAGAACCAGGCCACAGGGGGCAGAAGGTGTTTGGCTTCCACAGAGGCCACCTAGTCTAGTCCTTTACCAGCTGGATCTTCAGTATAGATCTCATTAGCCCCAACTACCTTCCAGGCTTTCAGAGCCTTCCAGAAAAGGAGAAGACATTATGGAGAAGGACATAGGTGACACTGGGGTTACTGTTTATTTTTGATACATTTATTTTGTGTCTACTATATACAGACATAAAGTAAATAATGAAGAGCTGGACAAATGGCTCAACATTGAAAACATGAATTGTTCTTGCAGAGGATTCAAGTTCTATTACCACTATACACACACACACACACACACACACACACACACAAAATCTTAAAACAAAATAAGAAAACACAACGAACACATAGATTGTTATCATGAAACTTATAGGCCATCACTATCCAAGCTTATTTTGAACAGCAAATCCTACATATAACACATTTTTCGTTTTTGTTTTTGTTTTGTTTTGTTTTGTTTTTTCGAGACAGGGTTTCTCTGTGTAGCCTTGGCTATCCTGGAACTCACTCTGTAGACCAGGCTGGCCTCGAACTCAGAACTCAGAAATCCGCCTGTCTCTGCCTACCAAGTGCTGACATTAAAGGCATGCACCACCACCCCCCGGCCATACAACACATTTTCAAAAAGAGAGAAAAAACCAGCATTAGAAAGTATTCTGGCTGACATCCCAGTACTTCACTTTAAAATGATTCATGCTTTTTGTTCTTGAATCAATTCATAAACTTAAAGGAGCTAAATCATCTGAAGTATGTCTTATATGAAGCCCTTAATTTAAAAAAAAAAAAAAAAAAAAAAGTCCCACACTCTCCCACTGCAAGGCATTTGTAACACATCCAGACAGCCCACAAATAGTAGTACATTTGGTTTCTTCTTCACTTAGGAACCAATTTGTATAGATTTAATGGTATGAATTTGTTCTTAAACCTTTTGCTTTCTACACTATCCAATTCCTTATACACCTGGTGAACTCCAGGACACTGACAGATCAAATTGTCATTATTCTACATCCACTATCAGCCCTCTGATAATCTGGTACTTTACAATAAGTCTACACATGAAGAACACCAAAATTAACGAGAGACAGCTTTAGAAATCACAGTTATCACCCACCCTAGACTTCCAAATTAAGCTGAAGACACTTCAGCATTTCAAATCCGGCTGAAAAGGATAATCCTAAAATATACTTCTGCTTTCTACCCACAGTGGAATCTGGGAAGATTCCTAAGCCATCTGTGCCTCAGTTTCCTTTTATAAAATGAGATTAACTAGTTGAACCTACCTAGACAGTTTATGGCCAAAAGTAAATGAATTAAGACATGTGAGACAGGGCTGAAAAGATGGAATGGTAGTTGAGAACATATGCAGTTTTTCCAGAGAACCCAAGTTTGGTTCCCTGCACCTACATAGGGCAATGCACAAGTTATATAGGCATATAACTTCAGCTCCATGAGATTTGATGCCCTCTTCTGGACTCCAAGGATATCCACATGGCATACAGTCACAAAGACTTATTTACATGAAATTTAAAAAATTGCATCTGAATAAAAAAGACATGTAAGGTAAAATTACTTTTATGTATATAACTATGTTCAAGTGTGTTCATGTGTATACAGATGTGTACAGGCACCAGTGTACCTGTGAAGGTCAAAGGACTACCTCAAGTGTCTGTTGATCCTCAACTTCCACCTTGCTTTGAAAGAGTCTCTCCTATTGTACCACTTTAGTTTTCACAGATTCTTCTGCCTCTGCTTCCAGTTTTCCTGTAGGGGTGTACTGGAATTATAGTTGCATAGACTACCGCTTTTGGCTTTCATGTGAAATCTTGGGATCAGAGTTCAAAAGGTCATTTAGACTTTGCATGCCAATACCCACTGAGTCATCTTCCAAGCTCTGAACTACTTTTATTTATATGTGTTCTCACCAACATTATGTAGTCAACTATGATGGTGAAAGGGCCTAGGTTCAAATTCCATCTCATCTATCCCTTACTTCGGCTTTGGAAAGAATAAGGGATAACCCCTATGAGCTCCATTATCTCATATGTAGAGACAGGATAAAAATAGCATCTGACCAAAGGGAGGAAGAAAGCAGCTTCAAATGCAGATTTGGTTTATGGTTCTTCTAGAGATGATGAAACTTAAGCTGACAGGAGTGTCACAGCCCTGGAGGAACTGGCTATCTAGTGAGATATGGACATGTCCAGGCTTCTGGGAAGAAAGAGATTCATGGTCAAACCAGTGTATGAAAAGAACCCACTTCCAGACTAACACACAATTATAGTTCCTAACACTTTGGGTTCACATTTCCATGGCATCTGGAATGCTTTTATTTATTTCCTGTTTTAGCCTTCCTTCTTTCCATCCTTCCTTCCTTCCTTCCTTTCTTTCTTTCTTTCTTTCTTTCTTTCTTTCTTTCTTTCTTTCTCTCTTTCTCTTTCTTTCTCTCTTTCTTTCTTTTTCCCTACAACAAAAGTCCAACAAGAGCAACTAGTTGGGGGCTACATTATTTATTTGTTTGGGGAAAACAAATAAACCTACACCTATGCAAAACCTAAAACCCTTGTTCTCACTTAGCCTTTTTGGACTCTGGAGACCTTCTCTTCCCTAGCTGTGTACTGCCCCATCTGGGACTGGCATCTGTCTTTGGCCTGTAACTTCTGACCTCTAGTCAAAATTCTTCATCTGTAATCAAATCATTGATTTGCCCAACAGGAAGCCAGGGATACACTTCTGGCTCCTAGAAAAAAGGGGTGCCAAAATCAAAAAGAGAAAAGAAGTCTCAATCTCACCATCACCATCTCTCTGTTCTCCTCCTACCTCCCTTAACCCCTCAGCCTTTGATTCAGCATTGTATGGTATTAACTTTATTTTGTAATGTTCCTAAGAATGCAGTGTTCTAAGCAGAAGAGTAGCCCTCTGGCCCAGAAATCACATTCATCCTCATACTGAAACAGTCCCTACAATCAAGGCTCTGACTGGTTAGAGCCTGCTGACATGCTCACTAACAGAGACAATGAGAAGTCATCCCCACTTAATCCTGGGGATTTATTATCATGTAGAGGATAGTCTCCCCCCAAAAAAATTATAGTTCTGCTGGGCGCATGCCTTTAATCCTAGCACTTGGGAGGCAGAGGAAGGCGGATTTCTGAGTTCGAGGCCAGCCTGGTCTACAAAGTGAGCTCCAGGACAGCCAAGGCTACACAGAGAAACCCTGTCTCGGAAAAAAAAAAAAAAAAAAATGAAAGTTCTATTATGATGGAGAGGTAAGTTGCCCCCAAAATGATGGTTCTATTGCCATGGAGAGGACAGATTCCCCCACCTCTAAAAAATGATGGCTCTATTATCAGAAAAGTAGAGGCTGGGTAGGGGAAAAGGAAAACAGCATACCATTTGCTCACAGATTCTTCAGAGCTGCTGTTATGCCCCACCTCTGCCCTGAATACCCCCACATTCCTCAAGCTCTACACTAGTCAACATATGACTCAAGAGACCCAGAATAACCTTACACCTGTCCCCAGAGCCAGTAACACCTCTAAACCACTTTTCTTTTTTTCTTTTTTTTTTTTGTTTTTTGTTTTTTGTTTTTCAGTTTTTTGAGACAGGGTTTCTCTGTGTAGCCCTGGCTGTCCTGGAACTCACTCTGTAGACTAGGCTGGCCTCGAACTCAGAAATCCGCCTGCCTCTGCCTCTCAAGTGCTGGGATTAAAGGCGTGTGCCACCACCGCCCAGCACCACTTTTCATAGTTAGTGTTTTTATCTACCTCCATATCCAAAGGTACCAAATTCTGTAGAGTCAACCTCCCCAAAAGATGATCTCACTGGCTCACTCCTTTTTTCTTTTTGTTTTTTGTTTTTGCTTTTGTTTTTTTGAGACAGGGTTTCTCTGTGTAGTTATGGCTATCCTGGAACTTTCTATGTAGACTAGGCTGGACTCTCACAGAGCTCGGCCTGTCTTTGCCTCCCGAATGCTGGGAGTAAAGATGCACACCACCACTGTTCAGTAGCTTACTCCTTTTTTTTTTTTTTCAAAACCTAGATCTTTAGCTACTCACTGCCCATTACAATCCAGAGCCTCTGCTACCTAATCTGCTGTCTTCAAGTTTAGGGAGCACTGTCCTTATCTTCTGCCTAAAATAGGAACTCCCAACTTCTCAGTCTGGCATTCAGAAGGCCTCATCTCCAGCCTGCCCACACCCCACTCCCCTAAACTATTCCTACATATCAGGGCAACAAAGCCACCATAAGCTACTCCCCCAGTCACCTCCATAGTGTTCTACCCACCACACTGCGAACAGCAGATTTACTCAGTGTAGTCCCTGTTAGGATTCTGTCTAAGCTCCACCCCCCAGTTACCTGGCAACAGGTAGGCCTAGCCCACTATAAAGGGGGCTGCTTGCCAAGTTCCTCGCTCTCTTGTTCTCTTACTCTCTTGCCTCTTGCCCCTTGTTCTCTGTCTCTTCCCACTTCCTTCCCCCTTCTCTCTGTGTGGTCATGGCCAGCCTCTACTTCTCTACTCTCTCCTCTCTGCCTCTACTACTCTCTTAACTCCCTTCCCCATGCCCTAAATAAACTCTATTCTATGCTATACTGGTCTTTCAGGGGGAAGGGATGCCTTGGCATGGGTCCACCAAGACATCCTCTTCCCCCACACCTCACCACACCCCCATAGAACATATTCTTATTGCTTTATCTTTTTATAATCACAACATTCAGACCATTCACAGCCAAGCTCAAACCTGAGAGCACTTTAGCCTCTGATGGATCTTCAGTGTTCATCAACATAACAAATTGTAGGGAAATTTACACCTATCACTATTAAGCTTGGCTCAGGCACCTGGCAGAAGGTACATCATTGCCACTAGCTATTGAGATCCATTTCTGATGGAGCCTCTGCTGACTATTATCCTTTACCAAGGCTGTCTTTGTTTCACAGAGATCTGCCTGTTTAAAAAATAATTAAAGCCAGCCTTTGGGCCAAGAGTCTACAAAAGACTTCATGAAGTAGCTGCCTTCCCTTCAATTAGAGTGGAATGTTCTGAAGGGGAGGGCAGTATCTGTCTTAGCATTCCTGAAATGCTTTCCCAGTATTTACACTAAAATGGTCTTAAATCTTATCAGCATAATAGGCTGATCTTATTTCAAGATCCAAAGCATCTCTGATCATCAGTAACTCCTAAATTTACTATCTAGCACTCATGGAGCCCATTTTCCATGGCGCATTTTACTTTCTAGATTCTCTATCAGCTCCCCAACTTTACTGAAAGAATCAGTGCTCACCTCCCAACGAGCACCATTTTATTATAAAATAAAGTATGTAATGTTAGTTATAGAAAAAGCACTCTCCATTCCCCATCCCTGCATTTCTTGTAGATAGGATAAATTTTGAGTCAAAAGTTTTGTGGGTGGGTTAGTTTCCCCATCCCTCCACTGGGGTTCCTGTCTGGGTATAGGAGGTAGTCTCTTCAGGTTCCATATCCCCAGTGCTGTGAGTCACAGCTAAGGTCACTCCCATTGCTTCTTGGGCACCTCCCCATCCCAGGTCTCCCAACCCCTACCAGTTGCAGATTTCCATTCTTTCTCATGGCCATTTGGCCATCTCTCCTGTCCCTCCCCACACCTGATCCTGAACCACCCCCATTCCCCTCCCCATCTCCTCTCCTACCCGGTTCCCTCCCTCCATCTGCCTCCAAAAATTATTTTATTCCCCCTTCTAAGTGAGATTCAAACATCCTTGCTTGGGCCTTTCTTCTTTAGCTTCTTTGGGTCTGTGGAGTATAGCTTGATTATCTATATTTTATGGTTAATACCCACTTATAAGTGAGTACATACCATGCATGTCCTTTTGGGACTTGGTTACCTCACTCAAGATGATATTCTCAAATTCCATCCATTTGCCTGCAAAATTCATGATGTCTTTGTTTTTAATAGCCGAATAGTATCCCAGTATGTAAATGTAGCCATGTTTTTTTTTTCTCTTTTCCCCACCCTGCACATTTTCTTTATGTATTCTTCACTTGAGGGACATCTAGGTTGTTTCCAGTTTCTGGCTATTATGAATAAACCTGCTATGAATATAGCTGAGCAAGTGTTCCTATGGTATAGTAGGGCATCTTTTGGGAATATGCCCAGGAGTGGTATAGAAATGCAGGGATGAGGGATGGAGCAGATACTAAAGGAATGGCCAAGCAATAATTGGTCCAACTAGAGACCCATCCCATGGGCAAGCATCAATCCCTGACACTATTAATGATATTCTGTTATAATTACTCTAAGAGGCTCCACCAACCAACTGACTCCGACAGATGCAGAGACACACAGTCAAACAGTGGATGGAGCTTGAGTCAACTAACCTAGGGTTAATTCTCAGAGACTGGACCACCGACCGAAGAGCATACACAGGCTGGACCTAGGCCCCCCGCACATATGTAGCAGATATGGAACCTGGTCTTCATGTGGGTCCCAACTGGAGCAGGAGCTATCCCAAAAGCAGTTGCCTATCTGTGGGATATGTTCTTCTAGCTGAGCTGCCTTGTCTGGCCTCAGTGGGAGAGGATGAGCCTAGCCTCGCAGAGACTTGATGTGCCAGGGTCGGGGTATACCTAAAGGGTAACAGGCTTCCAACCTCTCAGAGGAGAAGGGGAGGGAGTGACTGGGAGGTAGGGCAGCAATAGGAATGGAAAGTGAATAAAAAAGAGAAAAAAGAAAAGCAAGCACACACATGCACACCAAGAGGAGCCTGGCCTAACAAAAGAATGCTCAGGGGATAATATTGACCTTGCACAGGTCCCATCTATCCTTCCTTCTTACACTTCACTCCCCAGTTTCAAATTTGCTGTCTGCTTTATGCATCAAGCAAGACAATAAAGACTTAACTGGGAAATAACTCAGTGAGTATAAAAATGTCTGTTTCATGAGTCTGATGACTTTCGTTTGATTCCCAGGGGCCCACAATGTAAAAAGCTAGTTAATGTTGTACACCTATAATCCTGGCACTCTTACAGAAAGATGGGAGGCAGAGAGGAGAATCCACTAGCAGCATGTTGGCCAGCTAGCCTAGAGTCAAAGTACAGCAGAAAAGTGAGATTTTGCCTCAAACAGGGAAAAAGAGAACCAACTCCTTGAAAGTTGTCCTTTGACTCCTTACATGTATGCCATGTCACACACAAACCTATGATAACACATAAGCGAGTGTAAAATATTCATTCAAGGATTTCCCAAATTCAAGTGAACACTTGAAATGAAATGTAAAGACCTGTTCACACATTCTTTCAACCCAGCTAGTCAACAGTAAAAAACCAAAGATTCCCTAGATCTTTGGCTTAGTAGAGATAAAATTATCACATAACACTCACATGGTAAAATGCTAAAGACAGTCCTTGCTCACATCTAGAAGATTTAAAATGCTTGCTTTACTCTGTGCTAAGCTTTTACTCCCATTTCGGTCTGAATTCAGATGATTTCATTCCATTTTATCTCTGAATCTTTGGGATGTCTTCAAGTCTATGCGGCAAGGTTTCCATTGCTTGTGTCTAGATGGAAAATTCTTGCATTTTTATATAAAAAAATATTTACTTATTGCTTTCTTTAACCAGATTAAGGACTGTGTACTTTTAAAATTCTAGGAAGACAATATTAGGATAATGTAGTACAGAACAATCAAACTTTGTTTTTATTTAATTTTCCTTTCTATGATGCACTAAAGAAATTACAAGAACCATGCATTCCCTTTCTTAGAGTGCAGGTGGCAGTTAAATTAGTAGCAGATTTTATCTTGTTTCTATTATACATAAAGCCCCTCCTATCTCTAACTCTGTCTTCAGGAATAATTTTCATTTTCATGTATAATGCCTGCTCTTCAAATTCTATTAGAAGATACCCACAGTTTAATTACAATCAGTGAAGGATGAAGATATGGCTCAGTGGTTAAGATCACTGGCTGGTCTTCTCAAAGATTCCATTTCAATTCTCAGCACCCATTCGTCAGCTCAAATCTCTCTGTAATTCTAGCCCCAAGGGATCTAACACAATCCTCTGGCCTCCTCAGACATATATCTAGGCAAAACACCAAGCAGATATACATAATGTTTTGTATAATAATGATGATAATAATAATAAATAAAATGTTTTAAATTTTAATAAAAATATTACTTACTAAAAGTGCCCACAGTAAATTTGAACTACCAATTCTCAAGACAGGAAGATTGAAATGAGCCCAAGAGACCACCAGGTCTGACCTGTACATTTATAGAATTGGGATAAGTTTGGCTCAGAGAACTGAAGCCGTATGCCTATGGCCACACAACATGCTGGTAGCACATTCTCCCATATTCAAATTTTCACAGAGCCATCAATAATACTTTCAGTGGGAATTTAAATATCCTGGCTGAGTATATTTAACAGGGAAAAAAAATACCAAGTTACCTCAAAAAGAAAAACAGTGGGTGTCTAGAGCCCACTTATGTTAAGTTATTAAACCCCTACATCCTTGAGCTTGCCAGACACCACCATTCCCACTGCCAGCAGATTGTGGTCCTAAGATGAAAGTATCTATTAATGAACAGTGGTTTCCAATAAAACCAGAGCCTGGATATCTGGGGACGGGGCTCTGGCTCTAGTCCTTATAATGATTAATTTCCACTGTCAACTTGGCTGGATTAAAAAATGCTATGTGGGGCTAGAGAGATAGCTGTTCAGTAGGTGTGGCACATGCCTTTAATCCCAGGAGCAGACACATCTGGACTACATAGTGAGTTCCAAGACAACCAGGGCTGTGTTAGAAAACCATGGCAACTTTAATCCCAGCACTCAGGAAGCAGAAGCAGGAGGATCTCTGAGTTTGAGGCCAGCATGGTCTACATAGTGAATTCCAGGACAGCCAGGGCTACACAGATAAACTTTGAAAAACAAAAAACTCTTACAGATCTGAGTTTGATTATCAGTATCCATATTAAGTGGTTTACAACCAACCACCTGTAACTCCAACTCTTGGGAATCCAATGACCTCTTCAGGCCTCTGCAGGTACCCATACATGAACACATATTCTCGAGCACAGAGAGAGAGAGAGAGAGAGAGAGAGAGAGAGAGAGAGAGAGAGAGAAACAAGCAAACAAACCTTTAAGAGAAATAGCCTGGATGTTAATGACATACCTTTTGAGTGTCTGTGAAAGCATTTTCAAAGGGAATTAGTTATAGGGGGTATATGGGAGAACTACCTTGAATATTTCATGAGTTGGGGTCCCAAATAGGGGAAGGAGGCAACCAAATAAGTGCCAGCATCCTGCTCTCTACTTTCTGGTCCATGAAGATGTGAAGAGTCCCAGCCATACACTTCTACCACCATGATTACAACTTTCCCATCATGACAAATTATAACCTGCGTCAGACCCTGAACCAAAATAAAGACTTCTTCCTTCCTTTACATTTTTTCTATCAGGTGTTTTGTCATAACAATAAGTAATTAATACAGTCTTTCCTACAGCAGAGATGATAGGTGTCTGCTCTTAGGAGGTACCCTCAGCAAAGGGCAGAGTACCACCTGCCATGTCTCAAAAGAACAGAATCAAACCTAATGGTTGATACTATGCCTGGTATAACTGGCCTTCACAGGCAGACAGACCTGGAATATTTTAAGTATCTAGTAAAGCCAAAAGGTAGATGGATAGATACACACACACACACACACAAATTTGTGTGTGCAAATAAATTTTATTTATTGCATTATTTGTGTGTGTGTGTATGTGTGTGGTGTGTGGAGAGAGAGAGAGAGAGAGAGAGAGAGAGAGAGAGAGAGAGAGAGGCAGACAGACAGACAGACAGAGAGAAAAGTTTAAGGTTCCAGTCTCAGCCTTTAGGAAATTTTTGCAATTTTCTAGGTAAAGCATTGTTTTGTTTTGTTTTTTAAATCCAGGGGCTCACAAAGGGATGTTCTGCTGAGAGAAAGTGTAATTTCTACTATACAAGAGGTATAAGCACCAGCTGCCCTTTTAATACACAGCAGAGTCCTGCTATAGAACCAGGCTGGAACACGGGCTACAGGAGAGTCTCAGGAAATATTCTGGTTCCCTAGTAGTGGCTCCCAAGCCTGGCTTCTCACAGAACTTGCTCTCCCATCTCCACCACATGGTGTTATGGATCAAACGTAAGTGCCTTGCTTCTCCAATAACTCCTAACATAATATATCATAGGCAAGACCTGTGTTAAGGGTTCAACTATGTTCCAGCAAGATTCATGTGTTAGAGTCCTAACTCCTAGAACATTAGACTGTATTCTTATTTGGAAACTGAACCTTTAGAGAAACCAACAAGTCCCAATGAGACCTTCAGGATAAACTATGACTTATAAAAGGGGGAAACCTGGACACAGAACCACACACAAATAGGGAGGTCGTAGGAAGAGTCATATGAAGAAGATGGCAATCTATACGCTAAGGAAAGAAGCCTATAGCCTTCTAGTACTTTCCAAGGGAGGGTGGCCTGCCTGTAGTTGATATTGGACTTCTGGCCTCTAGAGCTAGTTGTACAGGAATATATTTCTGTTGCTCTAAGTTGCCTGCTCATGTACATTGTCACTGAAGCTCTAGGGGCACCAGCACAGCCCAGGAATTGATTAGGTGACAAATACTGAACTTTAAGACCCTGGCTAAGATTGTTTCTGTCTTGTCATTGACATCTTAACAGGCTGCTTTTTACCTCAGATCTCGAAAGGTGCTAACTGCAGTGCTAGGCTCCATCTTGCATTCAGTGGTGATATCAGGTCCACAGCACATCCATGGCCTTTCTCCACATACTCACTCTGCTGAGTGGCAGAGTGTTAATTCACAATCTTATAAATGTTTCTGGGAAAAGAGTGCTACTCCTACCAACAGCTATAGAGTTATCTAGGCTTTGGCATCCACCTCACACCAAGCTTTTTTGTTTGGTTGGATGGTTTTTGTTTGTTTATTTTTTGAGTCATGGTTTCTCTGTGTAGCCCTGGATGCTCTGGAACTCACTCTGTAGACCCAACTGGCCTTAAACTCAGAGATTTGCCTGCCTTTGCCTCCCAAGAGCTGGGTGAAAGATATGCACCGCCACTGCTCAGCTCATGCCAAGCTTTTAATTCTCTGGGTGGGAATCTTATCACCCTTGCTTGGATAAATCACATGCAAACTTTCAACCAAAGTAGTTACCACAAGAGCCATAAAATCCTATAGAAGAGAATGCTGTACACATGAAATCAGGCATAAAAGATTTAAGTGGGGGACTGGCGAGATGGCTCAGAGGATAAGAGCACTGACTGCTCTTCCAAAGGTCCCGAGTTCAAATCCCAGCAACCACATGATGGCTCACAACTACC
>JADRCD010178467.1:0-32999 GCA_019843815.1 Montemys delectorum
TCTCTCTCTCTCTCTCTCTCTCTCTCTCTCTCTCTCTCTCTGTGTGTGTGTGTGTGTGTGTGTGTGTATATGTGTGTATACATGTCTCAGTGGTCATGTATGTGCCATGAAGCACATATTGGGGTCAGAGGACAACTTGTGAGCATCTCTTTTTAAAAATCTCCCTCAACTATGTGGGCCCAGGGGAAGGGACTCAGTAGTCATGCTTGGCAGGAAGCACCTTTCCCCATTAAGCCATCTTACAAGCCCTGTTTTGTTCCTTTTCCCCATGTAAAATGAACAAATCTGAAAGGGAGAACAAACACACAAACATGAAGAGAATACACACTAGATATGTTTTACATGATACTGTATGTCCAAGCTTCAATACAATATACGATCAATGGTATCATTTACAGGGAGCAATGCTTTACTAACTTGTGCAAATCATTAACCCAGTTGGTCATATAACTGTGCTTCAAGTTATGGGCCATGATCAGTGGTAAATGCTACAAATCTTTCCTTCTTTTTAGGCTTATCTTTAATGAATAAGAGTAAAATTTTTTGTATCATCACACTAAAATCAAGTTCTTTAGACTCCTTTCAATTGGGAAACAGCTGCCTAAAGCTGTGAGCTAGCACCCAGGAAACAGCTGATTTGACACTTTATCAGCTATGGAAATAGGCAGAAAGCCAGAGTCATTTATGATTGGTGCTGGTGGGTTGGCAGAGATGGTGGCCAGTCTCTGAAAGTTTGCTCATGGTAGCTTCTTTTGTCTTAAAGAAATAGAATTCAAACAGGTTAAGACATGTCGGAGGACAAGTAGGGAATTAGAGAACTATTTTGTGTGGGGTAGTGTTGGTTATTGGAGACCAAATGTGGGAACTTGTGCATGCTAGGCAAGTGCTCCAGCCCCGAGAAACATCCATCCCAGTTGTCTTTAAATTTTGAGTCAGGCTTTCATGAGATTGCCCAAGATGGTCTCAACTTTGACATCTTTTTGCTTCATTCTTTTAAGTAACCAAGATTACATGTTTGTTCCACCAGGTGAGGTTTAAAGTGATCTTTCTGGAGTCTGGGCAACAGAAAGGGGCTATTTCATGTTGTGTTACATATTTATTTGAAGAGATTGAAAGTGAATGTGATGAATTGGATTAGTGGAGTTTGTGGTTTTTAAAGCAAGAAGGATCAGGACATAAAGGACTGTGGTGGATTGAATATGCTTCACCCATGGAAAGCAGCACTATCAGGAGGTGTAGCCTTATTGGAATAGGTGTGGCCTTGTTAGAGGATGTGGCACTGTGTAGGCAGGCTCTGAGGTCTCAAGCTTCTCTCATTATGGAAGAGAGATTCTCCTCCTGGCTGCCTGAGGAAGCCAGTCTCTTCCTGGCTATCTTCAGATGAGGATGTTGAACTCTTGACTCCTCCAGCACCATGTCTGCCTGCAAGCTGCCATGCTTCTTTCCATGATGATAATAAATTGAGACTCTGAAACTATAAGTCAACCTCAATTACATGTTGTTCTTTATAAGTGTTGCTTTGGTCATGGTATCTCTTCACAGCAATAAAACCCTAACTAAGACAGGGATTTATGAAGGATTTATTATGATATGTTAGCCAGCGCAGTATAACTATCAAGGATACAAGGACTAGAAAGGACATTTGAGAATTCATGGACTTGTGGGAATCTTTCATTTGGGCTAACCTGAATCAATATTCCTGGGTACTCTTTTTTGGTTTAGAATAAAGTAACTGTTATTCCCTTTGAGGTGAGATGTGTGTTTTAGGTCAGCAGTTTTGGAATCTGAATCTGGGAAATGGAATATTCTTGTTAAGGGAAGATGTGTTTATATATAACGATACAAATTCTTTCTCATCACTCGGAGGGTGAAGCATAACCCCAAGAGTGTCTTTCCCATCCAATTTCTTTTGCTGATGTCTTTTGGAGGTTTTCGTAGATGTAGACATAGTACTGATTGTTTGTTTCTTTATAACAATGAAGTCTGAAGGTACTTTCTTGTTCCCAGGACATAGATGTATGGAATGTAAATAGGAGCAGTGTTACATTGCCATAGAGGGAGAATATCTAATTCTCATTGTTAGAAATACATTGTTAGAAAGAGAAGAAAAGTTTATATCATTGTCATGAGGAATACTAAAGGCACCTAGGAAGGCAGACTCCAGAGTTTGTCCTCACCAGTAGATATTCCTTGGATTCCTGCTGAACTCTAGGTGCAGCCTGTGCCCTTGCAGCTGACTCAGTTGGAAAACAATAAAATGTATTTAATACAAATACAATGACATCCCAAGGGAGAAAGGCTGTAGTTAGAAAATGTTGAAATTTACTTTCTACTGATCTAGAATTTGACTTTCATAGCATATTAGCAAGTGAGAACACATAGACTGAGTTATTTCCTTGTGTTATTTTCTATAGGAATTTTGAATTTTAAATCTATTTTTAAATGAGGCTTATGTATATACTACAAGCAGAAGCACTAATGTCTGATAAGGATAGATTTTTTTATGCGTTCATATTTAAATATATGGGGGGGCTGAATATTTGTGCTTTGTATTTCTGTTTTTGTTGGGAATTGCAAGTACCTAACAAAGGATAGTTGAAGGTTTTAAATTCAACCATATCAGAGCCCTTTGGCCTAGATTTTCTCTAGTCTTTCTCTGTCCCATAATCCCTTTTGATACCAATTATACTGCTGATTGACTGTCAATGATATGGACCCATAGGGGTAGGCCATCTAAATTCATATGTCCTATTTTAAGAACAAATTAAAAGTTGCCTCAGTTGGTGGTGTCTAACTCTTTAACTCAGCAGAGAGGAAATATTAACAGGAATCAACTCTGCTTATTTAACAGGTCAGGTTGGTCTCTGGTGTCCATGGGGACGCTGGAGGAGAAGCCGATTACATTGAGATGTGTGGAAATACGATCAATAATGTTCAGTAACTGAGGAAGATTACCAGAAGTCAACGAAGCCTTAAACACAGGCCATGCACATCCACACTCAGGACTGTCGAAGCTTGGCGGGTGATGGAGAAAGTCTAATTGTGGCTAGAGATGAATCACTGTACACACCTCTCACGCCTCCCTTCTCCCTGTTCCATTTTTGGATTAGTATAACCTGCCCAACAGAGACTGTCTAATTTAAACCTTGACTTACCTGAATCAAAATGAGTTAGAACTTGTAAATAGAAATACCCCAAGACAGAAGCTACCTCACTTTCTCATAATTCTTTTCACAGAACTGAGTCCTGTATCTTGTTTGTATGTCAAAGAAATGGTACCTGGAACAGGATCAAATTTGAATGACATGGGGGAGAAAGAGCACCACAAATTTAGAGCATCTTTCTTTACATAAGGATGCAGAAAAGGTTGTTTTTTAAGGTTTAGGACAATACTAATGTGCTAAGGAAGCATCTAAGGGGAATTTAGAACTTCTTTAGGAAAACGTGTTAAGCTCAGGAAGTAACCCAAAATAGTTTCAGGAAGTCCCTGAAGCTGACCAGGTCCACTAGGCCCTTCCCTTCCCGTGCATATGTAAGTAGTAAAGATGGCTGACATGGAAGAGAGGAGAAAGTCAAGCTTCCTGGAGGATCCTCAGACCAACTGAGCTGCCTGCAAAGGGCATCCTTCCACCTATTGAGCTTCCTGCAGGTTGTACACTGTGCACATGAGACATTATCAATGGTAGGATAAGCTTTGATGACGCAGCTGTCTTTAAGTCATTTCGGCACCTGTAAGTAACCCCTCATCCACAGTCTTGTAAATATCCCCAATAAAAGTCATTGGTTCATCAAACTGGATTTTGTTAGTGTTCACACTTTCTTTAGTCTTTTGTTGGTTCCCTGTAAGAGTTTCTGCTTGGATGGAAGGTCATCCTGGAACTCAAGCCCAGGAACCACACAGGTCTGAGGGGAGAAGGTATCCCAACATTAAGGAATCTTGAGACACAAGAGCTCAGGAACCTTACAGCTCTGAAGTGGGAGAGGCATCCTGAGACACCAGAATTCAGAAGCCACACAGCTCTGAGAGGAAGCCTCCTCAGCAGAGGCGTTGGAGCTCCCAGGGGAGGAGATCCACAGCTGAGCTGAGGAGCTCAGGAACCTCAGCCCTGGTCCTTCTCTCTGCTTCTCTTCTCTTCATTACATTTTGACTTCTTCTGATGAAGTCAGAAGGCACCAAATCTTATAAAAGACTTTTTGGAGGGTCCAGGATATGGAGGGCCAAATCCTTGGATGGCTGCCCTCTCCTCCTAGGAGCAGACAACGGGGAATTGGACAAAGGGTAGGCTTTTATAGGATTTCATATGGGGCAGGGCTTTTCAGGGCAGAGATTTTCAGATTGAGGATTGGTGGATTTCAAGTCCTGAGCTTGGGAAGCTCAGGGATTGGTGGGGCTTCCTGCTCAGGGATTGGTGGATTTTTGTGGGAAGCGCAGGGATTGATAGTTTCCTTCCTCTGCCCCCTTTCCCTGCATCGGGCCCATGGGTTAAAATGGGAAGCTCTTCCCAGCTACTTGACTGATATGCCAGCTCGGTGGAGCTGCTTGGGGATGCTGGACAGGAGTGTGGCCACTGTGGACAGCTCCTGTGGGACAGCTCCTGAGGTGGTATTCGGAACGCTGTAGGCAGAGGCAGGAAACGAGATGCGATGCGCCACCACGGACAGCTCCTATAATGACTTCAGGCTGAGGGGTCTTGGTGCTGCCATTTTGAGAGGAGGCATCATTTGGACAGCTTGTGTGGGGACCTCTTATCAAGGCTGTAAGCTGGGTTTGGAAGGAGGCCCTGGCCTCCACCTTGACAGCTTTTGTGGCACATTGCTTAGGGACTACGCTACTTTTCTGCTGATGTCTCTCCTGGCTTTTTATATTCTCTCCTGCTCCCAGAAGTCCAAAGGGTAACTGACACTAAAGGTAATAGGGTCAAGTAATTCTAACATCTAAGCATTCTCAAAGATTCAGTTGACTAGCCAGTGTAGAGTCTGTAAAGGACCAGGCACATAAAATAAATCACACCACAAGCGGGCTCTTTCAAATTTTAGCTGAATTGAGGCCATAAAGAATGATGTGAGAAGCCTGCTCAGCTCTTGTGATTTCTATTACTATTCTGCAGGAGATCAAAGTTTGGTTCCCACTGACTCATGTCAGATAGTTCACAACCGTCTGCATTTAGAGCTCCAGGGTTTCAGATGGCCTCTTCTGGCCTCTGCAGGCACATACACACATGTGATCAGCCCCCTCAATTTCACATAACCATAAATTAAAATGAAATAAAAAAAAGAATGGAGTCAAATTTTGTAAAGAAAACATGCCCTTCCTTCTACACTCTTCATGAAACACCTAGAAAAGATGTGTATGGAAGTGTTAGCTGTAGAGCACAGAGTTATTAGGGTGACTAAGTACATGATTCTAACAAAAAGAAGACTCAGAATTGCCCAATTAGGTCTGTATCATGAAGGGACATGACACTGTACTATCATTGCTCACCACATTGTTACTGCTCTAGTGCAAGTTGAGGCTATTCACAAAGTACTCCCATGGCACTCGTATGACCTCTCCACATTTTGTTTTTACTGCAACACCCATTTCCAGTAACTATCTTCTGACTCAGAGTCAACAGTAATGACCATTTTCTCTACTCCCCCATCTCATATGTCAGTGGACACTTGATTTAGTTTGTCCTATGAGGTGCTTACATGCATAGCAATGTTCTATGCTTTGCTAGCTCTTTAGCCTTCGATTTCCAGGTTCCAAAGTCTACCCATGGTGCCTGATAATTCACAGGGCTCCAGCCTATGATTACTCTATCACCTAGCCCCTAAACCCTGACAGCAAGGGACAGAGTGGGACATACAGTGTCAGGAAAGAGTCTAGAGCAGGCAAGCTCTCTCTATGGCTTTCAGCCGAACCTCTAACTTTTATGATATACTGGTTGTGTACACTGAGATAGACCTCATAGGTTGTATTATGGATATACTGGGCAATACAATGTCAGTTTAAGCTTCAGCTTGAAAGCTATCTTCGTAAATGATCTTGCTGACTTCAAAAAGTCAGGACAGCCTAAAAATGCAACAAAATACCTCTTAGCAATAGTAAGGCCATGACAAACATTTAAAAAATAGTAAGCTCAGATGGAAAAGATAGAGGAAATATTTTCTTTACCTTTCTAAAGCTATGGAGAATAGTGACATTTTGGAGAGAAAAACAGGCAGACAGACAGACAGACAGGAAGGAAGACAGACAAAGGTGTTACGTGGTCTGTACTTCAATTTCTGACTTGAAACACATTTATTGGGAACATGATACTCTGAGGAAGGTAATTCACTTTCCTCTCCCTGGCAAGCCAATTTAGTCTTCTCTCTTTAAGTAAATATAGCTTTCTGAAGTTCCTCGCTTATTATCTTTTTGCTTATAATATTGAACTTTCTGAAGACTGCAAGTGATTTTTATTTTTTTAGCATCCAATTAAAAGTTGAAGCTACCAGGGATGTTGTGAGCACAGTATTTCTAAATCAGCCAACAAGTGGACAATATTCACACATTCTTGGTCCTTGCAAAACAAGAACCAAGTGTGCAAATGTGACATTGAATGTCAGTGTCTATAATGGCTTATTTCTAGTCCTATTTCTTCCTGTATTGAACCCAAATAACCTGAAGTGCTCATTTTCCTCCCTCTAAAATTAGTTTCTATTTTATCTTACTAAACACACTCACACACACACACACATACACACACACACCAAGAAACAGGGTAAAGGCACAATTCCTTTCCATTATCCAGAAAGTAAAGGAAATATGTTAATATGTTTATTAATTATAATAGTCACTCCATTAAAGAATATTTTATAAAAGTCCTAGTGTTTCACTTACATGATGAGAAGGTCGTTGTCTTTGTGTGTGTCTATAAATGTTGCTGAAGGATCATTGTGAACTACAAATCAGTAGAGCTTTGAAAAGTCCACCCAACAGGTTTAACACTTCCCTATTTACCAAAGCATAGGGTGTATCTACATTTTGTTATTCAAGAAATATTATTAGGATAAAATTACATGTTTTACAGTTAATAGGAAGCACATGAAAAGTAATCTTTAACAATTTTTCTGAAAATAACACTTAAAAAACCCTCTAATCAGGACAGCAAGCTGGTGAAAGAGCTTCCTGCCAAGCCTGATGACCATGGGAGTGCATGTGGTGAAGAGAGAGAACAGACTCCCACAAACTGTTTTCTGATTTCTACATGTGCTCTACACACACACACACACACACACACACACACACGTAAGTATCTCTAGCTGGTGCATTTTTTGTATGCTTCTGTATTATGTTGGCATTGGGCATTTCTATTGCTTCTGGTTTCTTTTATTATTGTGAATAGATATAAATTACCTCCTGTAGCTTAGAGTGAGTTTTGGGTAATTTTTCATCTTTGAAAATTATTTTAACTGCTTAAAGAGTCAATATATAAGTTTTTTTAAGTGTGCAAAGTCTAAGTGAAAAAGTGTCTATTCTGCAGTCAGAGAGTGCAGGGTATGATGGGTGCCAGTGGAATCAGCTTGATCACTCCTACTCTTCCATCCACTGCATCTGCATAGTCCAAAAGAGCATGTCATCCCTGTGGACAAGAGCAATTTACTTGTGTTAGAATTTGTTTGACTTTTGAAAATCAGAGGCCATGATTTTCAGAACCATGTCCATCCAAATGAAATACATTTAATGAATTTGCCAGCTTGGCACACTTAATAGCAGTTTCAAAGGGAATTACAAAGGCTAAAAAGCATGTTGATATTTACAAATACCCATAAAGCATTAGTAAAAAATTCTGTAGTGTTTGCTACCAATTTACATAGCATTTCAATTATTGTTAAAACACTTATTTCACTTCAAGTCAGAAAATGTGTGAAAATCATTATTGTTAATTTGTACTATAAAAATGTTAAGTTCAACACAAATTCATATATCTACATATGTTAGTTATGATGAACTTTTTTTTTTGGAGTTTGAAAAATCAAGGTTATTTATATGGAGTTAAATACTAGTGAGGAGCTATAAATCAAGCTATGGATTTTTTTATTTGATTATTGGGTATTTGACAAGCATCCTTTTTGGTTCAAGAAACTGTAATATTGGAGTAAACAGTAAAATAAATACCCATCTGCAACTCAACCAGTGAACATTAAATCAGGAATAGACAATCAGATTTTTTGTCATCTGTTTCTTTACTTTGTAAATTAAGGTCACCAGAATTCTCAGGGAACCCTATGGTGGGGGTTATCTGTTACTAGGGCAGTTGCTGACTATGCTGGCTAGTTTTATATCAACTTCACACAAGCTACAGTCACTGGAGAAGAGGGAAATTCAGTTGAGACCATTCCTCCATAAGATTGGACTGTAGGTAAGCCTGTAGGCTATTTTCTTTTTTTAAAGGTCCATTAAATGTATTTATCTATTATTATTATTATTATTATTATTATTATTATTATTATTATTATTATTTCACTTTATGTCCTGATCACTGTTCCCTGTCTCTGTTTTTCCTGTCACAGCCCCTCCCACTCCTCCTCTTCTCTGTGAGGGTGGAGGCCCTCCCTGGGTATCTCCCTGACCCTGGCACAGCAAGTTTCTGCAGGAATGGGTGCATTCTCTCCCATTAAGGCCAGACAAGGAGCTGAGGCTGTTGGAACAAATGAAGCTGACATCCATTCAAGCTGAGAGAAGAGATGAAGGAGAACTGGAAACAGCCAACAGAAACAAAGCACCATGACAAAGGAGAGGTACTGGAGCAGGAGTAGGGCACACATCAGGGTGATTTGCAGGATAAAATGTCAAGACTTTGGGATGTGGAGTGCAAATGAGGCTCAAAGGCATCTGCATTTTGGTGTGCAGCCTTAATTGAGAGCATTCTTCATCTTGGTAGTCATTCTATTCTAGCTGTAGGGTAAAAAGTCTGAGTTTACTTCTCAGTCTTGAAAACCCACCAGTCCTTGAGCTTGAAAACCTACCAGTCTCAAAGCTTGAAAACCCACCCAATTTTGAGCTTGAAATCCCACCAGTCCCTAAGATTGCTCTAAACTCAGGACTTCAAATCCTACCTGTGGTGGTTTGAATAGGCTTGGTCCATGGGAAGTGGCACTGTTAGGATGTGTGGCCTTACTGGAAGAGGTGTGTCCTTGTTAGAGGAAGTGTGTCACTGTGGGGGTGGGCTTTGAGGCTCTTATGCTCAGACTCCACCCACTGTGGAATGAGAGAGACTCTTTCTGACTGGTTCAGATCCAGATATAGAACTTTCAGTTCCTTCTTCAGCACCATGTCTGCCTACAGGCTACTGTGCTTCTACCCATGATAATGCACTGGATCTCTTAAACTATAAGCCAGCCTCAGTGAAATGCTGTCCCTTGTAATAATCGCCTTGGTGTATCTTCTTAGCAATAAAACCCAAACTAAGACACCAGCAATCCCCCGGAATCTTCACCCTGGAAAACTCCACCCCTGTGAAATCCTATATAAGCCTGCCTCCTGCTCAGTTCTTTACTATTTCTCCCCCAAGCAGAGGAAGCTAACCTCTTGAGTCTTTCCCAATAGATCTCTTGTGTGAGGTTCGATGTGAGGTGTGACTTGGTTCCCAACTGCCAGGATAACTTTTCCTTCAGAGCTGCAACACTTCCACTGGGGAAAACTTTCTCCTCAGAGATGTAACCCTTACTCTAAGTAGTTCCAACACTCTTCTTTCCAGCAAGCATATTAACTCTAAACAAGATGGGACATCTTAAAAACTAATGAAGAAAATCACACTTCCAAACTGCTTCTGTGGTAGCTTTGTTTCTATGGTAAAATCATTGCCTATGTCACGACATCAAGTGTGTGTTGAGATGAGGAAAGGAATATGGAAAATGTACAATCAAAAGGGCAAAGTGGGCTCTACCAGAGAAGAAAGGATGGAAAAGGGAAGTATCGACCCTTGATTGGACAAATTGAAAGAGACCATGTAGACAGTGGCTATGGAAATGAATGTTGAAAGTCACGCGACAACACAAAGTGATGCTGGAGTAATTTCTAGAAGGGAGTAAGTGTGCTAAAGCCTAGAGGCAGAAAGCATGCCAGTGGACAACCAATGGGGAAATAATTGATTGCTAGCCAGCATTTTCCATGAGAACCACCTGGATGGCACATTGGAGGCAGTTAACAGAGGACTTCCAGGCTGGGTGGCTGTAGTGACCTACTAGGGAATTGGCTAAATAATTTTGAAGAACTTACTTTTATTTCTCCATGATTTCTCTGGATGGTAATTTTTCTCTTTAAACATTTCTTTGATTTAAAAATCAGTAGAGCTGAAGGGTTTGCAGCCCCTTAGGACGAACGATCATATGAACTAACTAGTACCCTCAGAGCTCCCAGGGACTAAAACTCCAACCAAAGAGTACACATGGGGGGACTCATGGCTCCAGCAGAATATGTATAGCAGAGAATGGCCTAGTGGGTCATTGATGGGAGGAGAGGCCCTTGGTCCTGTGAAGGTTTATGCTCCAGTGTAGGGGAATGCCAGGGCCAGGAAGTAGAAGTGGGTGGGTTGGTGAGCAGGGGGAGGGGGAAAGAAACAGGTTTTTTTGTTTTTTGTTTTTTTTGTTTTTTTTTTTACATTTTTTTTCGGAGGGGTAACCAGGAGAGGAGATATCATTTGAAATGTAAATAAAGAAAATATCTAATAAAAATACATAAATGAAAAAAAAAGAAAAAAAGAAAAATTAGTAGGGGTATATTAGACATGTTGAAAGACAGGTAGGAAAAAGAAATCACCCATCATATAATCCCACCCATCATCTAGAATTAGCTTTTTGAGGTGCTTGCTTCAATGAATATTTATTTAGGTTCCTAGCATCCATAGAACTTTAAAGCTTTTATTTATATATTATAGTACCACAAATATTATGTATTATAGCATAAATATTTATGAATGCTTTTAAATGCTTTTACTACATATGTGTTTACTTTTTGTATATGCATGTATACATGTGACCACACATGAGCACATATCACAGTGCACCAGTGGAAGTCAGAACTTGAAGGAATCAGTTCTCTTCTTCCATCATGTGGGTTCTTGTGATTGAACTCAGACTATTGGTTTGTTAATGGCACATTCACCGGATGAACTCTATCACCAGCTATATAAGTATATTAATAGTTATTTATAACAATGCATTATTATCCTGCAGTAGTTGTTGGTTCTTTTATCAGGAAAACCATGATTCCCTTTTGAGTTCTTTGTCTTATTAATAAAGGAAAATAGAAACAGATTTAAGGGAGTATGAGGATAATTATTACTTTTTTTTTGTAGAATTTGAGAGAGATGGCAGGACACATCAGATGTAATTCTCAGCAACTTCCAGTAAGAGGGAGATAAGCAGAGAAAGAGAAGCAGCCTCGCTTTTGTGGATTGGGGATCAAGAAAGCAAGTATGGGATGCTCAGGTGCAGGCTATGCCAGTCAGAATGGGCAAGGGACTCACCTTCCCTCTGAATCCTCTAAAGACTTCAGTTAGGACCTCAAAGACCTAAGCTGATGACATCCTTTCCTGCCCACCATCCACCCCCACTGCCATGCTTCCATCCCTATATGAGTGGGTATCTGCTGCTCAGGTGAAGGCCATGCCAGTTAGAAGAAATAAGAGACACTCTTGCCGTCAGGACCCTCCCACAATCTCTTGTGACACCCCTTGCCTTAGTCAGGGTTTGTATTCCTGCACAAACATCATGACCAAGAAGCAAGTTAGGGAGGAAAGGGTTTATTCAGCTTACTTCCACATTGCTGTTGATCACCAGAGGAAGTCAGGACTGGAACTCAAGCAGGTCAGGAAGCAGGAGCTGATACAGAGGCCATGGAGGGATGTTTCTTACTGGCTTGCTCAGCCTGCTCTCTTATAGAACTCAAGACTTCCAGCCCAGGGATGGCACCACCCACAAGGGGCCCTACTCCCTTGATCACTAATTGAGAAAATGCCCCACAGCTGGGTCTCATGGAGGCACTTCCCTAACTGAAGCTCCCTTCTCTGTGATAACTCCAGCCTGTGTCAAGTTGACACACAAAACCAGCCAGTACACTCCTTTTCAATTCATAGCCTTCTATCTACCCACATCTCAGGTAGATATATGCAGCTCAGGTGAAGAACAGGTGCAGGTCACAGAAGTCAGAAGAATAGAGATCCCCTGCTTGACCAAAGGCCATACTAGCTGCCAGAAGTCCAGCTCCCAACTCTAATAGAGACTTGCTGCTGGACCAGAGGTTACATCAGCTGTAAGAAATATCTATTACAAAGACCAGAAGATCAAAGAGGAAACAGAAACCAAGGAAGAAAATACCTATTTGACAAAGAGAAACTCAAAAATCAGCACATAGACCTATGTTTATCCCAAACACAGATGCTTAGATGCCAATGTAAAAACATAACCAACAACAGACAGGGCAATATGTCACCAATAAAGCAAAGATATCCTACTATAGCGACACCTGGATATTCCAACACAGCTGAAGCATGAGAAAGTGATCCTAAAATCAACTTTATGAAGATTATAGAGGTTCTTAAAGAGGAAATGAATAAATCTTGTAGAGAAATCCAAGAAATCCAGGGAGAAAAATCCTACAAACAGTCGAAGGAAATGAGTAAAACTGTTAAAGAAGCAATAAAAGAATCATAAACTGAGGGAATCCTGAAGAAGGAAAATCTAGATAAGTGGACAGGAACTATAGATGCTGCCTTTATCAACAGAATACAAGAGATGGCAAGTAGAATCTCAGGCACAGAAGATATGATAGAAGAAATTGATAATTAGTAAAAAAAAGTTAAATCTAAAGCATCCTGGAATCTGATACACTATGCACAGGCAAAACCTAAAAATAATAGGAATAGAAGAAGGAGAAGAGTCCCAGCTCAAAGGCCTAGAAAATATTTTTAACAAAATCACACAAGAAAAATATCCTAACCATAACATGCCTATAAAGTTACAAGAAGCTTACAGAACACTAAATAAATTGGACCATAAAAGAAAGTCCTCTCACCACATAATAATCAAAACACTAACATTACAGAACAAGAATAATATTAAAAGCAGCATGGGAAAAAGTCCAAATAACATATAGAGACAAACTTATTAGCACCTTATTTCTCAAAGTAGACTCTGAAAGCCAGAAGGGCTTGGATAGATGTCTTACAGACTCTAAAAGACCACAGATACCAGCATAGACTACTATACCCAGCAAAACTTTCGATCACCATAGATAGAGAAAACAAGATATTCCATGACAAAGTCAAATTTCAACAATATCTATTGACAAATTTAGCCCCACAGAAGGTATTAGAAGAAAACTCCAACCCAAGGTAGTTAACTACCTCATGAAAACACAGGAAATATATAATCTCACACCATCAAAAACAAAAGGGACACACACACATACACACACACTATCATCCCCCCACCATCACCACCAAAATAACAGGAAATAATTATTATTGGCCATCAATACCTCTCAGTATCAATGAACTCAATTCCCCATTACAAAGACACAGGAAAACTGAGTGGATGTGAAAACAGGATCCATCCTTCTGCTGTATACAAGAATCATGACTCAATATCATAGATAGACATTATCTTAGAGTAAGGATGAGAAAAAGATTTTCCAGGCAAATGAATCCAAGAAACAAGGTGGTGTAGCCATTCTACTACCTAACAAAATTGATTTCCAACCAAAATGAATCAAGTGAATATGGAGAAGAACACTTCATACTCATCAAAAGAAAAATCTGCCAAGATGACATCAGAATTCATAACATCTACACTCCAACTGCAAGGGCCCCCACATTTGTAAAAGAAGAATTAATAAAGCTTAAGACACACATCACACATCACACAATAATAGCAGAAGACTTCAACACTCCACTCTCACATCCAGACAAAAACTAAACAAAGAAATAATGGAGACAACAGAGGTTATGAATCAAGTGGACCTACCAGATATCTATAGAACATTTCACTGAAACACAAAGAATACACCTCAGCACAGCACTAGAACTTTCTCCCAAACTGACCACATAGTAGGTCACAAAGCAAGTCTCAACAGATATAAGATTCTTGAAATAACCCCCTGGATTTTATCAGACCACCACGGGTTAAACTTGGCTTTCAACAACAACAGAAACAACAGATAGCCTACTAACTAATGGAAATTGAACATTTGAATTGGTCTCTATTGAATGACCACTAGGTCAAGGCAGAAATAGAGAAAGAAATTGGAGACTTCCTAGATTCAATGAAAATGATTGCATAGCATACCCAAACTTATAGGACACAATGAAAGACGTGCTAAGAGGAAAGTGTATAGTACTAAGTGCCTTCATAAAGAAATTGGAGAATTCCCATTTGAAAAATTTAAAAGTACACCTCAAATCTCTAGGAAAAAAAGAGGCAAATATACCCAAGAGGAGTAAACAGCAGGAAATAATCAAACTCAGGGCTGAAATCAATGAATTATAAACAAAGGGAACAATATAAAGAATCAACAAAATCAAGAGCTGGTTCTTTGAGAAAATCAATAAGATAGATCCTTAGCCTAACTAAAAGGCAGAGAGACAGTATCCAAATAAACAAAATCAGAAACAAAAAGGGGGATATAACAACAGGCAGTGAGGAAATCCAAATAATCATTAGGTCATACTTAAAAAACTTGTACTCCACAAAACTGGAGAATCTAAACAAAATGGACAATTTTCTTACAGGTATATGTACCAAAGTGAAATCAAGATCGGATAAACAATTTAAATAGACCTTTGAACCCCTAAGGAAATAGAAGCAGTCATCAAAACTCTCCCAACTCTCCCCTAAAAGTTCCCCAATCAAACACTAAGCAAAGCTTGGGGAATCCAGTGGAAGAAGGAGCATGTGGGGATGGAAACAGGAGGGATCAGGTAGGGGGTGGTAATGGAGAGATAGAGTACTTGGAGAGATTACTGGAAAGTCTTGCAGAACTTGTGGGGGAGGCCAACCAATGATTGGTCCAGCTTGAGACCAGTGTCACAAGAGAGAGTCCATGCCTGACACTGCCTGGAAGTGCCATGAAGCAGAGACTGGATAGCCCAGAGACCAAGGATTGAATCAAACACAATTGGAGAAAAAAGTCAATGAAATTATTTTTTTTCCCATTAACTTATTTATTTACTCACTTTATATCCTGATCACAGTACATGCCTCCTCTCAGTTCTCTCTCTGTACAGCCCTTCCCCTCTCCCACCCTTCTCCTCTGCAGAGGGGGAATCCCCCTCCGCCCCCAGGTATCAACATACCCTAGTACATTAGATCACTGCAGAACTAGGTGCATGCTCTCCCCTGAGGCCAGACAAGGTGACTCAGGAGAACAGCATACACAGGTAGAAACACAGGAGTCAGCAACAGCTCTGTTCCAGTTGTTGGTGGACCCCTATGGAAACTAAGCTGGACATCTGCTACATATGAGTGGGGGGGCCTAGGTCTAGCTCATGTTTGCTCTTTAGTTAGTGGCTCAGTCTCTGGGAGCCTCCAATATTCCAGGTTAGTTGACCCTATTGGTCTTCCTGTGGAGTCCCTATCCTCTTTGGATCTCTCAATCCTTCCCCTAACTCTTCTACAAGACTCCTCAAGCTCCATCTAATGTTTGGCTGTGGGTCTCCGCAACTGTTTCCATCAACTGCTGGGTTGAGCCTCTCAGAGAACAGTTATGCTAGAGTCCTGTCTGCTAGCATAACAGAATATTATTAGTGTCAGGAATTAATTCTTGCCAATGGGATGGTCTCAGTTTGGGACAGTCATTGGTTGGCCATTCCTTCAGTCTCTGCTCCATCTTTGCCCCTACATATCTTGTAGGCTGGACACATTTTGAGTTGTAGGTTTTGTGGGTGGGTTGGTGTCCTTATCCGTCCACTGAGAGTCCTGCCTGGTTAGAGGAGATGACCACTTTAGGCTCCATATCTCCCACTGCTAGGAATCTCAGCTAGAGTCACTCCCATAGACTCTATGGATCATCCCTGTACTGTGTCTCTGGCACGTTCCAGAGATGCCTCCCCTGCCGGCTACTGATTTCAGTTCTCCCTCCCCAGCTCTCACTACACCTGATTTCCTGGAGCCATTCCCCTCCCCATTCCCTCTCCTACCCAGTTCCCGCTCACCATCAACTTCTGATGTTTACTTTATTTCCCCTTGTGAGATTCAAACACCCTCCCTTGGGTTCTCCTTGTTATTTGACCTGAGGGGTCAAGGACACCACAAGAAGAAGGCCCACAGAATGCACTATCCAGGGCTTATAGGGGTTCACAAAGACTGAACCTAGAGCCAGGGGGATGGTATGGGTCTGATGTAGGTTCTCTGCATATATGTTAAGGTTTTGTAGCTTCATGTTCTTGTGGGACACCTAACAGTGGGAATGGGAGCTGTCTCTGACTCTTTTGCCTATTTTTGAGATCCCCCCTGGGGGGGATCTAGTGGGTTGCCTAGTCGACCCTTAATATGAAGGTTTGAACCTAGTCTTATTACAACTTGTTAAGCCATCTTTCATTGATTTCACTGGATGGCCTGCTGTTTTCTGAAGGAAAATAGATGAGGAGTGGATCTGAGGGAGAAGGGAGGAATGGGGAAGGAGGAAGGGGAAACTGCAGTCGGAATATGAGAGAAGAAAAAAAAAAAGGCAGGTATGCTTAAAGGTGGAAGCTGGCAAACAGCTGGATGGCTGCAGAGGAAATTAGATCACCAATACCCACCTCTCCTTTCCCAGAAGTCAGGCCATACTCTCTGCAGCTGACAGGTCCGTGATGTCACAATTGCAAGATAAATGTATGGTCCTAGCTAGAATCTGGTTCCTTGGCACATAATCATGTGCTATGAAACTTCTCTCCACCCTGTATAAAAACTATAAAATTCAGATATTTTGGTGTGTGTGTGTGTATGTTCTCTGAGGCTCTTCCTCCTTCAGATCCTGTGATGGTTTGCATATGCTTGGCCCAGGGAGTGGCACTCATAGGAGGTGTGGCCTTATTGGAATAGGTATGTCACTGTGGGTGTGGGTTTTAGGTGCCTTGGTCATGGTGTCTGTTCACAGCAGTAAAACCCTAACTAAGACAAACCCCATCCTGTTGCACATGGGCGCTAGCTCTTTCATTCTTCCATTTCATGCTATCTCTTCTAATGAAGCCTCTCTCCAGGTTTTTGGATGGAGAGTTCTTTCTCTCTCTTCAAGGCTATCTCTAGTGCGAAGTTATAGCCCTTCTAATTGCTTTCCCACTTTAATGACCAACTACACCAGCCTCCTCATTGTCCCAAGGCTCTCTAATAAAACTAACAGAGAAGGTAACTTTATGTCAGCTTCTTTCTCTATGAGCCTGCTGTATTTAGTCTGTCACTCTGACCTGTGTTTTCTTTGTTACAAAGGAAATTCTTCAAAGAAAGACTGAAAAAGAGCCCAAAGTGTCATGGAAAGAGCAAAAGGGCCCATAGTGTTAGAACTGGCTGGGATGCAAAAGAAGGAGAAAGAGGAGCATCTACAGTTTCTCCTGAGTTATAAAAGCCAACAGGCTTAGTAGCATGGCCTGGGAGCAGTTCGGTAAATTTTGTACCATGGTAGAGATTCCCACGAAGGACAAGTACATTATCTCCTTAGGGGGATAGTTATTCCTCCCTTCTCCATATCTTCAAGGGAATCACATTTCTTATGGGTGTGGCCTCCTGGCTAAATCATTGACAGGCACAGCTGGATTAACTATGAAGGGAGGCAACAATAATAGGTGATGTTCTTATCATTGGAACAAATCAGGATGTCATGTGTGTACCCAGAGATTCCAGTATTTTGACTGGGAGAAAGTAGCCTTCTCTTAATGGGCCTCAGGAAGCCCTGAACCCCCCACATTTTCATACAGTAACTTTCATCTTAAGGGAGAAAATGTGATTTTTTTTCCTTTCTTGGGTTACTAGGGAAATAGAAGGTAAGGTTCAAAGCTGACTACGAAAAGGGGGTTCTTTCTCTATGGCCTGCCTGTCTGCGAATGCTTGTCTGGGTTCCTAACAATCCCATTACACACTTGCTCACTTTTAGCTGGATTTATGCATTACCTCCAGCTATGGGGAACATAGTGGTGCACCATATTTAGAGAGTAAAATTTTCTTTACAATTTATAATGATAGGTAGAAATAAAGAAAATATAACTCTGGAGGTTTGAATGAAAATGACCACCATGGATTTATAGGGAGTGGCATTATTGAGGGTGTGGCCTTGTTGGAGGAAGTGTGTCATTAGGGGGTGGGCTTTGAGGTTTCAGAAGCTCAAGCCAGGCCCGGTGGCTTGCTCTCTCTTCCTGCTGCCTATGGATCTAGATGTAGAACTCTCAGCTACCTCTCCAGCACCATGTCTCCCTGCATGCTACCAGGTTTCCCACCATGATGATAATGGACTCCACCTCTGAACTGTAAGCCAGCCCCAATTATATGTTTTCTTTATAAGAGTTGCCGTGGTCATGACGTCTATTCACAGTAATAAATCCTTAAATAATATAGCATGAATAAGTCTAACATCCTTTATGTTTTATATATTTATAAATTTATATTTTAGTTTAAAATGATCAAAATGTATCATCAATAAGCTATCAGAAGAGTTAACATGAAAGAGACTTTTGGCCTTATTTAACTGGACTGACATCCGAGGATGAGTGTGACCAGATGTCTAAAGTGACCTTCTTTATATAGTGAAAAACAATGTCATGATAAAAATGTCAGAGGATTCCCTTCTTTAAACTTGGATAAATTATAAATTTACTTTATGAAAAATAGTTATATGCATTTATATAAAATATATATTTATATAATGTATTTTATTAAGTATATTTATACATAACTATGTTATGTATAAATATAACTATATATGCATTTGACTGGGGGCTTGCTTACAGTTTCAGAGGTTAGTCCATCATCATCATGGCTGGGAGCAGGGTGGCATGCATGCCTCTGGAGAAGTAGCTGAGAACTTTACATCCTGATCTGAGAGAGGGAGAGAAAGAGAGAGAGAGAGAGAGAGAGAGAGAGAGAGAGAGAGAGAGAGTCTTGCATGGGCTTTTGAAACCTCAAAACCCATTCCTCAGTGATACTCTAACAGGACTGTCTCCTAATCTTTTTGATCTTTGAAACAGTTCCACTCCCTGGCGACCAAGCATTCTAATGCATGAGCCTGTGGGGCCATTCTTATTCCATCCACCACAGGATCCTTCTAAGCTCTGATCCTCATGCACATGGATTAGTGCTGCTCTGTCTCCATCAGGGAATCTTCTTCTTACAGTGGGAACAGTTAATGCAGACACTTTGAAGTGATCAAAATGCTTCGTGGAAGTGACTGCTGAGTGTTCAGCCCAGACGCAACATCAATATTACCTCTTCCAAGGCTCAGCATCTAATGGAAGAGAGGCTTGGAAGAGTGCAACAGTCAGAAGATAACGAGCAGTGCTGTCTTCTGGACAGGGCACAGCCATTACAGGCAAGAACTCACTTCAGCTGTGGTCATTGCCTGGCCCAGGGGGTGGCGCTATTAGGAAGTGTAGCCTTGTTGGAGTAGGTGTGTCACTGTAATCGTGGGCTTTACTACCCTTGTTCTAGCAGCCTGGAAGTCAGTATTTTCCTAGCAGCCTCCAGATGAAGATTTAGAACACCCTCTGCACCATGCCTGCCTGGATGCTGCCATGTTCCTGCCGTGATGATAATGGACTGAACTTCTGAACTTCTAAGCCAGCTCCAATTAAATGGTGTTCTTATAAGAGTTGCCTTGGTCCTCTGTCTGTTCACAGCAGTAAAACCCTAACGAAGATACCTGCACAGTATTGGGTTTATCAGCATGGCAGCATGGATGAGGAGGGTCATATGAAGTGTGGAGTCATTCCAGTCATTGCTGAGAGTGGGGTGTGTCAGTTTCTTCAGTGGTGTAGCTTCTGAAAAGTTTCCTGTGCTCTGGTGTATAGCTGTCTTATCCATGCTTGTACAGACAACCCAAATTCCATTTAGTGTGACACACACAAAAGTAGGAGGGAAGGAAGAGGAAGATATCAGTGGGAGATGAAGCAAGATGAGGGAGGATAATGGAAGATGTAAAAACAAGTTCTCTATATATCAGTGGTTTTCAACCTGTGGGTCACGACCCCTGTGGGGCGTCCAGTGACCCTTTCACAGGGGTCACCTAAGACCTTCTGAAAACACAGATATTTATACCAAGATTCATAATAGTAGAAAAATTATAGTTATGAAGTGGCAACAAAAATAATCTTTTGATTGGGGGTCACCCCAACATGAAGAACTTTATTAAAGGGTTCAGAACATTAAGAAGGTTGAGAACCACTGCATACTCATGTATGAATGCATTTATATACGAACTTTTACAGAGAATTTTACAAGAGATATGTTTACATAACTAGACTTAATTAAAAAGATGAAGTTTGAGGGTGGGGTGGCAGGCATGGGGTTGGGGAGGCAACAAGGGTTTGTTCTTCTTGTTTTTGTTTGTTTGTTTGATTGTTTTTTTGGAGGGGAAACTGGGAAAGGAGAAATTTACATGAAAATAAAGAAAATATCTAATTAAAAAAAGAAGCAACTTAAATATATATTATTTGTCTATAATGAGGCATTAAAGTGATAACAGCTAAAAAAAAGAATACACACACACACACACACACACACACACACACACACATTTGATTAACCTTGGCAATGTGACTGAGGAGGATCTGCTTGATTTCTCTACTGGATTTAACATTTTTCTCTTATAACTAATAAATATTGAGATTTTCCTCACAAAAAAATAAAATAATGTTTTCTTGAAAAAAAAAAGGATGAAGTTTATGTAAAACTCAGAAGGAAAAAGCACACTCAATATCATTATGACATGGCTTCTGATGCCTGCTGTTACTCCCTGATTTTCACAGTTGACAAGAGAGTGTTTGGGAACATTTTGTTTGCTGTTAAAATAAATTTTGAAGGCTAATAGATTTAAACAATTGTACCACCCTGTTTCCCCTCCCAAGTGAAATGCTTCCTCAGGGCTTCTCAAATGAGACCTGAGTTGAAATTTGAGTTGGAACTAAATTAACTGTGTCCTAAAATACCATTTATGGCACCTTGCTCACTTTTCTCCTTTATTACAACTTTGCTGAAGGCAAGTATTTCTAACTTGTTCCCTGTATATCTCCAGAAAGCTAATTTGATAAGTTGTGGTCCACGCTATTTTCCCGCCGGCAGGAACACACGGACACACACAGGATCCTTCTGCAGCAAACCTTTATTACCATGTGGCGAGGAGCGAGCGAGCCCTGGAAAATGTACTGCTTATATACACCCTGGAGCGGTGTGTTCATCTCTGATTGGATGTTTGCTCATTACCTCATGAGATGTCTCGGGATAGGCTGTGACTTGGTGCTTTCTGGCCCTAGCACATGCGCAGACTACTTGTTACAGGGAGAAGACACTGGATGCCGGCGCCATCTTGTAATGGAGGCTGCTGGCTCGGGTGCGGCTCTCTACAATAAGTACTTCTATAAATTCCTTTTGAACCTACCCCAACACTGCCAGTTTGTAGTCTTCCTTAAAAAAATTTTTTTTGTTGTTCAACATTTGGGAGTGAGGCAAAGAATGGTGGATCCTTGTGGGTTCAAGGTCAACCTGGTTGACATAGTGAATTCCCTAACAGCCAGGGCTATGTAGCGAGAATCTATCTCAACATACCAATAAAAAAAAAAAACCCAAAACCCGAGATTTATCTTAATTTAAATTGTGTGTATGTGTGCATGTGTGCGTGTGTGCATGTGTGTGCATGCATGTATATGTGTCTGGTGTATCTTCAGAGAGTGTCAGGTGCATTGGAACTAGAGTTACATATAGTTCAGGTAGTTGTGAGTTGCCTGATGTGGGTACTGGGAAGCAAATAAGGAAGGGTCTTTTGGAGGACACTGAGTGCTCTTAACTGATGAGACATAGCTCTAGCCAAAATTTTGATTTTTAATTATGTGTGTGTATCTGTGTGTGGGTATGTATATGTTAGTGCAAGATTCCACAGCTGCCAGAGGTGTCACATCCCTCTGGAGATGATGTATCTGGGTACTGACCTCGGGTCCTTTGCAAGAACAGTGTGTGCTCTCCATCTTTGTTATACAATATACATTATATCTCATTAATCACTATATTTAACTGTTGTTTGGCTGAGTCTATCCTAATGGTCCACGTGCTGAAGTCATTCACCTTTTTTTTTAGTTTTTTTTAAAATTAATTTGTTTTATTGCATCATGATGAGAAAAGGTACATGAGTTCAATTTATCTGAATTTGTTAACATTTAAAAACATATTTCAAGTAAATAGAATTACGACACATTCTTCTTTCCCTTTTGCACCCCAGATCCTCCCAGAGATCCCCTTCAATATTTGCCATACCTTTTAAGATTTTATCATATTCTTTAAAATTTATAAAATGTTGTAACAATAAAAATAAGTATTATAAAAATTGTTTGATATAAAACAATCAATTGAATAGTTTATGTAGATGCTTGTCTACAGCAATACTTAAAATACATAGGTTTTTCTCAATATACTTTTTTTTTTGTTTTGTTTTTTAGACAGGGTTTCTCTGTGCAGCTCTGGCTATCCTGGAACTCACTCTATAGACCAGGCTGGCCTCGAACTCAGAAATCTGCCTGCCTTTGCCTCCCAAGTGCTGAGATTTTTTAAAAATTGATTTAAGTTTTATTACATTACAATGAGAAAAGATACATGATTTCAATTTATCTGAACTTGTTAACATTTAAAAACATATTTTAAGTAAATAGAATTAAATCACATTCTTATTTCCCTTTTGTACCACAACTCCTCCCAGAGACCCCGCCTTCAACACCTACAATACCTTTTTTGTACTATTCTTTAAAATTTATAAAATATTATAACAATAAAAATGAATATTATAAAAGTTGTTTGATATAAAACAACAATCAATTTAAGTTATGTAGATGCTTGTCTACAGCAATAGTGAAAATACATACGTTTTTCTCAATATAAATTTTAAATAACTCCAAATATATTAACTATATATTTTAAAATAATACACCACTACTAGTAATTTTTAAATAAACATAAATATATAAAGTCTTTTTGTTTGTTTGTTTGTTTGTTTTGTATTTAGTAGAGCTTAAAATCTTGGCTCTTACTGTGGTACAAGCTCAAAATAAGAACAATTTTTAGACATTGGATTTCATTGTAATCAGGCTGTACTTCAATGACCCTCACATCACCAAAGGACTTTACCTCCATCTTAGCTAAGCTGAGAGTTGACAGTTCTGCTGTGCCAAGGAATGAATTGTAGGCACGATTTTTGGATGCAGACTTCCTGCTATGGTCAAAGCTATTTGACTTGAGTGAGTGACTTTATTCTCAGCCCACAGAGAACAGGTTACATTCATTTAAGAAATAGTGTGTGCATTAAGATGATCTATCCATAAAGTCATTCACCAACTGTTTCAATGAACAATGGTTCTGCTTGGAGGGTGGCACAGACATTAGGTGAGGGTAAGAATCTGATTCATTGGCTGCGATAATTTGGAAAAGCATTCATCTCAGAGAATGAGTAACTTATAAAGTCCTCTTCTTCAAACTTGATACAAGAGCTACAAATGTCAAGCAATGCATTCAGTTTCACTCTTTGTTGTTCTCTTTCCTACAAGCTACCTCCCAAGTTAATTGTCTATGTCTCCCTTGGGTATATAAATACTTTTGAAATATATAAGCTGTTCTGAAAACCATAGTATAGTGTAAAAACATGAAGTAAACAATACTACTAATAGAGAGGCTGAGATAGGAGAAGCAAGATTTCAAGACCCTTATGTTGTACACAGCAAGACACTGTCACAAACAAGCTGAAAGCGAATATAGATTGTACAATATTGGACTTATTTCTCCAATATCAAATTAGAGAGACCATTGGATGACAATCAACAAATTTCTAATTCCTCATATTTTTGGATTTCAATTGCTTAGGATATGTTAGTAATATTAATTTTCATAATAAGATATTAAGAAAAGGTAATTGTCACTTCCTGTTATTTTTGTTGTAAGAGGTGGAATTAGATTTGTGTGGATTTATTGAAAGATTACTTTCTTGCTTCTTCTAGGGTGTAGTTTTGCTCCTTATGTTGGTGTTTTCCATCTATTATCCTTTGCAGGGATGGATTTGTGGAAAGATATTGTGTAAATTTTGTTTTGTCATGGAATATCTTGTTTTCTCCATCTATGGTATTTGAGAGTTTTGTTGGGTATAGTAGCCTGGGCTGGCATTTGTGTTCTTGAGGGGTCTGTATGACATCTGCCCAGGATCTTCTAGCTTTCATAGTCTCTGATGAGAAGTCCGCCGTAATTCTGTTAGGCCTGCCTTTATATGTTACTTGCCTTTTTTTTTTTTTTCCCTTACTGCCTTTAAAATTCTTTTTTTGTTTAGTGCATTTGGTGTTTTGATTATTATGTGTCGAGAGGAATTTCTTTTCTGGTCTAGTCTATTTGGGATTCTGTAGGCTTCTTGTATGTTCATGGGCGTCTCTTTCATTAGGTTAGGGGAGTTTTCTTCTACAATTTTGTTAAAGATATTTACTGGCCCATTACATTGGGAATCTTCACTCTCTTCTATACCTATTATCCTTAGGTTTGTCTTCTCATTGCATCTTGGATTTCCTGGATGTTTTGGGTTAGGAGCTTTTTGCTTTTTGCATTTTCTTTGACTGTTGTGTCAGTGTTTTCTATGGTGTCTTCTGCCCCTGAGATTCTCTCTACTATCTCTTGTATTCTGTTGGTGATGCTTGCATGTAAGACTCCTGATTTCTTTCCTAGATTTAGTATCTCCAGGGTTGTCTCTCTTTCTGATTTCTTTATTGTTTCTATTTCCATTTTTAGATTCTGGATGATTTTACTCATTTCCTTCACCTGTTTGATTGTGTTTCCCTGTAGTTCTTTAAGGGATTTTTGTGTTTCCTCTTTAAGAGCTTCTAGCTCTTTACCTGTGTTCTCCTGTATTTCTTTGAGGGTGCTATTTATGTCTTTCTTAAAGTCCTATATCATCATCATGAGAAGTGATTTTACATGTGAATCTTGCTTTTTTGGTGTGATGGTGTGTCCAAGACTTGCTATGGTGGGAGAACTGGGTTCTGATGATGCCAAGTAACCTTGGTTTGTGTTATTTTCTTACGCTTGCTCCCCCTCCCCCCAATCTGGTTATCTCTAGTGCTACCTGCCCTTGCTAAATCTGACTGGGGCCTGTCCTTCCTGTGATCCTGGTTGTGTCAGAACTCCTCAGAGTCAAGCTGTCTCTATGATCCTCTGATTCTGGGGTCCTGTGACCCTGGGCTTGTTAGAGCACCTGGGAGTGCAGCAGCTTCCTCTGGGTATTGGGTGTTGTGGGACTGGCTGTGGAGCCTGGGCCCAAGGTCTGTTCAGGACACCAGCCCAGAGAGACCGGAAAGAACCAGAGCCATCTGCTGGAGGAGTTCCTGTGTGCCTGGTCCCGCTGGTCCCCGCCCTGTAAGTTCCAATATTTGTTGGATGCCATGGTTCTATAGATTGTCTCTCTGTTCAAGAGACTTCTTTGGTTTTTTTTTTTGTTTTTGTTTTTGTTTTTGTTTTTGTTTTTGTTTATTTTGGTTTTTCAAGACAGGGTTTCTCTATAGCCCTGGCTGTCCTGGAACTCACTCTGTAGACCAGGCTGGCCTCGAACTCAGAAATCTGCCTGCCTCTGCCTCCCAAGTGCTGGGATTAAAGGTATTTGCCAGACTTCTTTGTTTTAAAGAATCTAATCCCAGATCCCAGACTGACCTTCAAGTAACATTGTAGCTGAGGATAACCTTGAACTTCTGATCTTCCTGACTCCACCTTCTAAAAGCTAGAATTAAAGGCAGGCCACATTCTGCTTGGTTTATGTGATGACAGAGTTCAAATCCAGGTCAAATGCCAGGCAAATACTCTGCCAAATCAGCAACTCCTTCAATACATTGTCCAGAGAATTAACAGCCATATGTAGTTCTGTTGATTATTCTTTATTGATTTATGCTGTTATTTTGTTGACTTACATTTTTACATTTAGCATTTCATCCTTTCTGTTTACATTGTTGCTTTCTATCTTAATTTCTCAGGATCAAATTTTGGTTCACTAACATGTGAACTTTCCTTTCTTGTCTTTCTTTTTGCTTGTATGTTCTGTTTGTGTTCTTTTGGTGAGTATTGCCTTATGTACATGTGCAGTGTTTTCATTAAGCACTTATTTGCATGCATGTCGGTTAGTCCTATCTCCTAGTTGTTGTGAACAGAGGAGCAATGATCAGGGATGAGCCAGTATCTCTGTAGGAGGATATGGGCTCCTTTGAGTGTGTAGACGGGAGTACCCAGATGGGCTGTATGATAACTCTATTTCTGGTCTTTTGAAGAACCTCCGCACTGATTTTCATAGTGACTCTGACAGTTTAAACATTACAGTTTAAAAAATATTTTGAAACATTTCACAAAAATGTGATCTTATCATATAAAAAAAGGTAAGTTCTAGTTTTGGTGGGTTATGATATTCAAAACTAGGTTTATACAGGAATATCTAGGAACATGACTTTAGAGGGCTGGTATGAAACACTCTTATCTTTCAGGAGAGTTCTCCAAAATGATTACATTTATTGTGACATGCCGTTTTTTCTCTAATAGATAAATAATACTACCTTTCTTTATAAAATATTATTTAAGTCAATGCTACATGTATTAATTATGTTTCTAGTCAATAAAGGCAATATGTAACACTAACAACTAAAAAGAGGAAGGATTTATACTAACTCATGGTTTAGGGGCTACGGTTCATCGTGGCAGGAAGGCATGGTAGTGGGAGGGTCTGGCAGCTGGGCTGGGAGGAGCTTGCCACTCAACTTGCTTACACATCTACAAAGTAGGAAGCAGGGTGATCCTTTCTGGAACTGGAGGAAGGCACTGGTTATTATGCTCGAGGCTTGCCTCCTACTATCCCATTTCTTCCATGAAGGGTCTATAATTTTCCCAAACAGAGCCAGTGCGTGGGGACTTGGTGTTCAAACACATGATCCTATGGGGTCAGTTTCATATTCAAACTCAAACATTTTTAAGGGTTTAGTATGTGTTAATTGACTTAGCCATCAAATCTGTAATGAGAAACTACTAGGAACCACATAGTTTGACCTAGTATGAACTGTGTCTCCTTCCTCTATCTGATAACATGTGTATATAATTGGTTAACTGCAGCCTTAGCCAACCTCAAGTTTTCTTTGTGACTGTAATGTTCTTATCCACAAAATGGGGACGATAACAGCCTAGTTCTTCTCATTACTGCTGTGGAGCTGAAATGGAACAATGAAAACCACTGACTCCCAGAGCCACTCACAGGGAGGTCCCTTTTCAGAGATGAAGAATCATGGATGCTTTCTGCAAAGGAACAGACTTCATTTCCAATCCTGACACATTATTAAAGTTGTAAGTTGGGTCTGGATAAATTTTAACCTTTATGCTTTTAAAATTACCTACAAGCGTTCCGTTTCTTATTTTAGTCCCCCCTCAACCAAGTCTATTAGCTACTTGAGGAGAATTTACCTTGATTGAAAAGAAAGCCTAGGAAGACAAATCATTCAGGAAGAACTTGAGGTTTTAATCCTCAATTATTGAAAAGATTAAGCGAAGGCTTTGACATCAGAAAAGCAAAGAGCAAGTATATAGACTTTAAAAGTATAGTCAAGAGACAGCATTAGTCTCTCTCTCTCTCTCTCTCTCTCTCTCTCTCTCTCTCTCTCTCTCTCTGTCCCTCCTGATCAATATAAGGGCCAAGTAGCTGCTGTTGTGTTTTTTAATCACTGATAAATTAAGCTTCCAAAATTGCATCTCTCCTCATAATTCAATAACACGAGCTTGTGTTTTTTTTTTTCTCTCAAGGATATGATTGGTCCTTTCAGTGAAGGGGTGGGAAGAAGAGCGACATCTAGAAAATGAATACCTTTTATTCAATAATGTTTAACATCAGCGGAGTTGCAAAGCAACTGGAGAGACGCTTTGGAAAGAACCAATAAAAAGAAGTGACAGATCAGATCTAGCAGACCCGGCTAGAAGCCCAGGAAGCAAACTTCTGGTTTTGGCAGGCCCTTCAACTCACGGTGAGTTTAACAAAGGGTTTAAATAATTTAGAAAGGACACATTCTAATTTCTACAGCCTAAAATCGGACTTGGAGTTCAATGGTCCATGAGGGGGCTTATGAGGACATCCAGGCATGATTCACGGGCAGAGACCGTGACCTGGATTTGATGGGGTGTGTGTGGGAGTCCTTCCTTCCTCTTTTTCTTTGAGGTTGTAAGAGCAAGGACCAAGGTACTAACTGATCAGAGCCCCTATTCTGAATATTAATGTGTAATTGAAGAAGTTATTTTTTTCCTGTTGAGTTTCAGCATGTATCTATCAAGTAACATTTGCAAATGATATCTGAAAATAATATTTCAGATCATTTGAGTTTTTTTCCTGGAATACTCTGCTGCTTCATTGACAAAGTAAATATCTTTAGCCTCTATGACCTCTTTGTATTGTTTTGAACCTTGCATGATACTCATTATTGTTGAAAATTCCACACGTGTTTCACACTGGCCATTATTATCAATTCTGATGCTGTTTTATGTTGGCTGTTACTATTAGCAACCATTATTTGAAGTTCTTCTGTGGCTATGAATCATAGTTCATGATCTACATAGATCTGTGAGTTCAGGGCTGAAGTACTTTAATTTGGGGAGTAAGTTAGGGGATTCTTGACTCCCTTTTAAAAGATTTAATCTCCCTTCACGTTTCTTTCCCAATGATTTGAGGGTTGAGGAGTAAATGAGAGGACTGTCATGTGGCTGAAGTCAAAGATGCTTTGTGGGTGAGGACTCTTGGGTTCTGTGTTTCTTGATGATGCGGGCGGGAATTCAGAGGTTCCAGTTCCATATCTGGGCTTCCTGTGTGCTCTTGGAGTAGTCTTAGCCCAAGAGCTGTCATTATTGAGTGCAGAGGGTTGGGTTACTTACCTGCTTCCCCGGTTGGGTTGCTTTGGATGTATGCAAAGTTCTCCAGGAGAGAGATGGGAATATGTACTGTGCTGGAGTTGGTTCATACCATCTGGCCTTGTAGAAGGGTGCCCTTCTCATCCTGCAAATATAAGTTACTGAAGACAAACAATTACAGTGATAATTGTTACGTAAGATGTGTACCTAGTGGAATTTGTCTAGGAGAAGTAGGCTGGAGAGAGAACATGGATTTAAATCAACCTGAAACTTGCTGCTTAGAATTTTAGAGGGGAAGGCGGATGAAATGAACCCTGAACCCACGAGAGATACGGTTTAAGACAATAGCAACTCTCCCAAAATATTCAAGTGGATCCTTCTATCACTTATGACTTTCTTTCTGCTCGGAGCTGAAATTGTCGAAAATAAATTGGCATAAAGGTTGTTATTCTCCACGGATGCTGCTGCTCTATTTTTTCACATGGCTTAGAAGATATTGAATTTATTGATTATTCTGTTGCTCGCTTGGTTATGTAAACATGTTTTTCTGCCTTCTCTTCTACCCTTGTTACTTTTCTCATTTAGGTGCCAAGTGGCCTCCCATATTTTCATTGAAAACAAATGATAGATACTCTTGTATTTTGTTGCCTAGTATCCTATTGGACTAGACCGACAGAAGTTAGAGTGTCTGTGCCAGTCTGTGTGACCAGCACCCCAGGCAATTTCTAGTTTTCTTCGTGGCTGTGAACATTTTGCTTGCAGAAAAGGCAAAGATCTCATTAATACTCTGTGACAGATAAGGGCTATCCTGGCTTTTGGGACTTGTGCTCCCAAACTGTTTTTTTTTTTTTTTCCTTGATTTCTACTTCATATGTGTCTATGATTTCTGGTGTTCTCATTGTATAGTAGGATCATACTACATCTTTATGGTTGCCAGAATAATCCCATTTTTTAAAGACAATCAGATTTGATCCACAGTAAATTAGGACAGTATTGACATTATTAAGGGTGAAGGCACTTCTGAAGCATCTGTAGCTGCTTACATTGAAGGAAAAAAGCATTACTGAAGCTAGCCGAGTTTATAGGACACTCAGAGAGCAAGAAAAGACACTATTCCTAGGGAGGAAATCCTTTCGATGTCACATGAGATCTGGATTTCTGATTGATATCCATCCAGGGCAATATTGGCTTCAGAGAAAACAGAGAAAGTGAACAGCTGCCTGGTGGTGAGATTCCAGGGCTCCCAGAAGGTTCTATGTAGAAAAAGCAAACTGAACCACCACCAACGAAAACCCTTCAACCTCAGATTCTGCAAAACACAGGATTAATGCCCCACAAAGCCCAAGGAAAGCAATCCATAGACTCAGAAGGGGCCTGTGAAAAATATTTATGAATATTTATATGAATGGATAAATTGATGCTTTGAATATTGTACTAAATATAACCACTAACAAATCTTTTTAAAAAATATTTAGATGACTAATATTTCAAAAGTGACATACCACAAGCAGTTAGCTGAGAATTTTGGGTCTCATTAAGAACCATCCTCAGCAAATGAAGTGAAAAGAACTACCACTAAGCTCCATATAATAACGTTGCTATATATTCATGTGTATATGTTTATATATGTATAAAATATATGTATACATATACAAAATAAGAATCAATTTTAGCCAAACAGTGGTAGTGCACTCCTTTAATCCCAGCACTTGGGAGGCAGAGGCAGGCGAATTTCTGAGTTCGAGGCCAGCCTGGTCTACAGAGTGAGTTCCAGGACAGTTAGGGCTACACAGAGAAACCTTGTTTCGAAAAACAAAAACAAAAACAAAAACAAACAAAAAAATCAAGTTTATCCCTTGAAGCACGTATTTGTATTTTCTGTTTCCCTACTGAGGTCCAGCCTCAGCATGATGAGGGGCCTGAGAAAAGTGGGAATGGGAGTGGCACTGATTTAATAATGACTTGGAGTCTGTAGTAGATGTTAGCTAGCTGCTAGTTCAGGTACTCTCTCTGTCCCCTGATGACTCTCAGTATTTTTTATTCTTCAGCTTAACGAGCGGAGAGAGCCTGAACCCAGTCTTTTATTTGCTAAAGCTATACCATCAAGGCTTTGATCCTTGTTAATAATCATTAAAAGCTCTTAGATTTACATAAATTCTATGAGTCCTGTATCAATAGCAACAACCCTTCCTTAGAGCAGAAACTAAACACAAAGCAAAAAAAGCACATTTTCTTATAGGTTTACACAGGCTGTTCTTCATGGGTAGCTGGGCACAGCTCTTGCAGTTTCCTGGCACAGCAGACAGCAGTCTATAGTAACTATTTTCACGTAAGAACAGAAACGTGACAGACTACTAAAATTAAAATGATTTCTTACAAAGTGTCAAAATTTATATAAGTAAAGCAGTTAACTCTCTCTAATATCTTTCCAGGCATTATCATCTCCAATTCTTGAAAGAGCTAGTAGGACAAAACTGTTTAAACACTTCTACACCATGTTTAATTCTCTAATCTTCATTTCCTCATCCTGGCAATTCCATAGCCTCATGTACTCTCCTTCTAATACAATTTATTCCTAAATCATATATAAATTCCTATGTTTTCTATCTGTATCTATTCTTTAGACCACTTTAACTCTTTATTCTTGATGTCCTGAAGTTCATCCTGGCTAATTAGTATAGCAGTTATGGGACTGGAAGGTACATGTATCTCCTGATGATTCCAAATTCAAGGCCAAGTTTGGTAATGAACTATTTCTACAAAGGACCATGTAGGCTTTTATGGCTTCTGTGGTTATGGTGTCTAGATCCTTTTCCCATGGCCCTACAGATGAAGCAGAAGGCCTGCTCCTCATCCTCCACAGCCTCATGACCACCTCCATTCTTCATTCCTGAAAACTGCTTCTGTCATTTATTATGGCGTGATTATCTCTGAGTAGTGGTGTGTGTGTGAGGAAGTATATTCCCCAGAAAGAAAGATTAAAAGTAGAATAGTAAAGACAGCAGACCAACTTCTGGGCAACAGTAACCATCAGCAGACAGGAGGATCATGGGAATCAATGGCCTGGTGATTGATGCTCCAGGGGCAGGAACTATGCTACACCTCCTCTTTCTCAGTCATGTTGGACCTGACATTTCCCTGTGTTTTTCTTCTATTTAAAATATTTATTGGTACTTAGTATTCTCTGCCCCTAAGTAGTAATAGTGTTACCATACCATCACAACAAAATTCCTCAGCTCATTTTTGGTAAACGGAAGTTATAGATACCATCCTGCTGATACAATGGGAGAAAACATAGCTTGAAGCTGGAGTAGAGAGGAGACAAGTAAAGGAGTCAAGGGTGAGCTGCACATCTCTCTGGTCTTTAATAAGCTGATTCCTGTGCAGATATGACCCATTGATTGACTCACTCGGGTTGGGGAAAGGGAAAGGCATTTGTTTCTTGACCTGCTAGGATGGGCTTGAATCTTTGGAATTTATGGAATGATGAGCTTCTTCTTCTTCTTCTTCTTCTTCTTCTTCTTCTTCTTCTTCTTCTAAAATACGCTCCTTTAAGATAATAAGAAAGGTAGACCTTATTTGGTAAAGACCTGTGCAAACCAGCAATGTGACTTCTGAATTCTAGCCCAGACTTGCAGTTTTCAGGTTTTGCTGTTGATCTTTCTTTGACATACTCTCTCCCATTCCTAAGCTTCTTTATTTAGACACCCATCTTTCATAGCGTTATTTACAGTTCCTCACCCATGCATGCCATGCCTGACATAACCCATGCCATGGCTATTTTCCCACTGGGAGGTTTCTGTCATTAGCTACAGAGTCCTTATGCTAAATTTTTTAAGGTACTAATGTATTGGATCTCATGTTCTCAGATCTCTCTCTCTCTCTCTCTCTCTCTCTCTCTCTCTCTCTCTCTCTCTCTC